>JAADXL010000882.1:0-15090 GCA_023337755.1 Pythium aristosporum
CCGTATCTTCCGCATCCCGCCCGTGCCGCCCAGATCACCCGCGTCGCCTCGCCGTCCGTCCTCGTCCCGCCTGCTGTCCACCTGCTCGCTGACCGACTCGAAATCCCTCATGCGACGTGGCTTGGGAACGCCCACGTCACTGGGGGATGCAGTCTCCGTGAGGTGTATCCATATTGTACTGGGATTATGTCCTGAATTTAGGGTTTCCATCTATTTCAGTACCTGACTCGGCGCTTCGAGTGGCCAGGAGTGGCAGTGATTCCAAAATGACCAAGTCTCCAGAGGAGAAGCGCGTACGTTGTCGCCGTGTTTGTATGCACTGTGGACCCTCCCAATGGTCGGTGGACTAAGGACTCTCTATCTGTGAGTAGGATATTTACTACCGCCGCGCCAAGGAAGTCGGCTTCCGCGCGCGCTCGGCGTTCAAGCTGCTGCAGCTCGACGAGCAGTACGCGTTCCTCAAGAGTACGTACGCGTTCGCTCGTCTCCGCCTATGATTCTCCAACCACTCACTCTATCTACGTGCACAGACGTTGAGCGTGCCGTCGATTTGTGTGCCGCGCCGGGCAGTTGGAGCCAAGTGCTGAGCCGCAAGCTCTACCATGACCAGGCCACGATCCCGGCCATCCATCGCGACCTGACACCGGACCAAGCGCAGGACGTGCGCGTCGTGTCCGTGGATCTCCAGGAAATGGCGCCGATCCCTGGTGTCGTGCTCATCCAGGGCGACATCACGTCCAAGAAGACGGCCGAGCAGATCATCGCGTACTTTCATGGTCAGAAGTCGCAGATCGTCGTGAGCGACGGCGCGCCCGATGTCACGGGCGTGCACGACATTGACGAGTTTGTGCAGGCCGAGCTGCTCGCGGCCGCGCTCAATATCACGACCCACGTGCTCGAAGAAGGCGGCACGTTTGTCGCCAAGATTTTCCGCTGCCAGCAGTATGACCTGCTGGCCGACCAGCTCAGTCTCTTCTTCAAAGAGGTCTCGTGTTCCAAGCCCACGAGCAGCCGAGCGGCCAGCAACGAGGCGTTCGTGGTCGCGCAGGGATTCCACATGCCAACTGACTATGTGCCCGTGATGACGTCGTATTTGCTGCCCAACTATGGACTCGCCAAGGACGACAAGCACGATGAGACGCTTGTGCCGTACATGGCCTGTGGCGATCTCAGCGGCTACGACCAGCAGCAAGAGTTTTACTGATTTGGAAAGGTAAAATAGACTTTGTACTCCTTCTAACAAGGTGAGGTGGTGATGACGCCGGCTACACGCAGCAGCGCAGTGGCACACTCGACCGCTGTCGTGAGAGCGTCTCGCTTCACGGCCAGCGAGTCGAGCACCCACGCCGAGACCAGCTCGCGCGAGTCGTCTTCTTCTGCTTCTGCTTCCTCTTCATCGCTGCTCGTACTGTCGCTCTCACTGTGACCTCGCTGCTTCACGGATGCGACTCGCACTGGGTCCCCGCGGAGAGCATCCCACCCGTACAGCTCGTATGAGGAAGTCTCGGGTAGTTCGTCCAGCGTCTCGCGATTGGCGTCACGCATCTTCTGAACTACTTCGTCTGCGAGACCATGCACGCCGTGGTCCAGTGCGACAACCACTGACTCGAGTGCATCGGCGAACGCACGCACGACGGTGCGTAACTTCCTGAGCACTGAGCGATCACCTGCATACAGGTCCGATGCTGGGCGGTCACTGACAACGAGGTGGTCGGCGTGGCGCCTCAGCCAAGCAGCCATGTGGATCTCGGCACAGCCCGCGCCGGCGAGTGCCTCTGGCGCTTCCATCAGCGCCTCGAGTCGCTTGAAGCACGACGTGGCCACGTGCACGAGTTCGAGGTACGCGTGTTCATTGCGGGCCGCCAGCACGAGCGTCGCGACGGGCCAGGATCGGGTGTGTGACGTCGAACTATATCTGCCTTCCAGTAGCAACACTGCCTTGTCGTTCAAGTTGATGACGCTGGCAGATACCAAGGAACCCATCGCGTGAGGGGCAAACCGGTGGATAGCAAGAGGACGCCAGTCGCCGAGCGCCGTCGCTCCCGTGAGAAGCTGCACAGCGCCTACAGAAAAGTGACCGTTAGCATATGCGACCAGCAAGACGTTCAGGAAAGAGACGCTTACGCATGTGCGTGATGCCCAGGCGTTCGATGGCGACAACACCTTTGCCTGCAAGATACGCTTGCAGGAAAGCCGGAATGAGCTTTTGCGACAGCACGACCCGAACGCCCATCGCAGATATCGCGTCACCGAGCTGGCGTAGCGCCGCTTCGGTCTGCAGGGACGCTAGCTCGTCGGGTTGAACAGCAGCCATCACAATGCCCTGAGAGGCTTCGCCTTGAGAATACAGCGCGTCAGTTGGATCGATCGAGACGCCGAACAAGAGCACGCTGATATTCGCGAGCGGAAGCAGCTTGGCGATGGGAGTCGCTGCGTGATGGTGCAAGTCCAGTAGCACGGCATTCCGGAGAAGCCTAGATTGCTGTAGTGACGATGCATACGCCGCGTCGTGGACGAACCGAATTGGAAGCGATTCGCCTGGATGCTGGGTGAGAAACGGGAGTACACTGACAAAGGTTTCCACCAGCAAAACAAGCAGGGGAGCGAGCCCGTCCGCTGCTGAGGTTTCGCTGGTTGCGACAGCCTTGGAGCCGACCACGCCGCGAAGGATGGCGAAGAGTGCCGTCGTATTGCTCCAATCGACGCCCACGCGGATTGGACAGGACGGATGGTCGAGATACGCAAGGCACCACTCGAGGGCGAGATGGTATCCTAATGGAAGAGTGGTCAGAGCTGCTTGCTGCTTTAATGCGGACGTACAGTAGAAGGAAGTCCCGTACCTTGGACGATGAGGTGCGGAGGCACATGGGTCAGCCCACCGTCTTGTGCATCCAGCTGAAGTCTATGTGTAATATGAGAACGACCAATCGGGCGAGCTCATGCTGGGGCAGCCACTAAGGTCACCTGGAACTGAGCAGCATGGTCAAAAGGCCACCGTCTGTGTGGTTCTTCACTCGGCTTTTGAGGATGTGCAAATACACATTCGCAATTGGACATTCCGATGCTCTAGAAAACAACCCCGCGTGTGTGTGTGAGTAGAGCAGCCACCACATAGATTTCCCAACTTTGGCAACGTCACGCACCCGACACGGTTGCAAATGCGTTCAGCGACAGTGGTGACCTCGACGGCGTCCGGCGAGTCTTCGTTCGGCTGCAACACCTTGACGCGGCCCGTGGGTCCGTAGCTACTCGCCGCCAACGCGTGGAGCTCTCTCGCGATTGCAATCACGCGCTGCTTCACTTCGGCGCGATCCATCACGTGGATCACAATTCGGCTCTTTTTCGATTTTTTATCAGTGTCCCCCAAAGATCTCGGAGGGAGCTCGGACTCATCCGTAAACGTGTTTAGGATAAATGCGATTTACGTCTTCACCAGATAAAACTTTTAGGATTCCCTAATTTGGAATCCTGATGTCACGTCGGACAGTTTCTCGGCAGGGAGCAGTTTTTCATGCCAAGTCGTCAGGGGCGTAAACGGCTTGAAAATCATGATTTGCTGATTCTTTTTAACCAATCAAAATCTGTCTCTGCCTCTCCCTAGTCCGACTCCACAGCCCCAACTGGCTCCCTTGGGCCAGCAGCTCATCAATCAGGACAATCTCACTTGCTCGCCCGATCGCTCGTCGGCGGACGCAGTACGAGGTTCCTCCCCTGGGCGACGTGCTGTCCATCGTAGAGCTCCGTTTAACAGCGCCCTCTCCCCGGTATCCACGATGCTTCTCTCGCCGGGCATCTCGATCGCCGTGCTCAACTCGGTGGTGAACGCGCTCTGCGATCCATTGCGCAAGTACCTCACGCGCTTCATGGACCCGTTCACGCTCGTCGCCACGCGTGGGCTCATCCAGGCGCCGCTCTTCTGTGCATGGGCGCTGCTCGACTGCGGGGGCAAGCTGCCGCCGCTCAACCACCTCTTCTGGACCTCGGTGGCCATCAGTGGCGCCATCAACATCATGACAAGCTACCTGTACAACCGCAGCATCCAGATCTCGACGCTCTCGGCCACGGTGCCGTACCTCTCGTTCACTCCCGCGTTTCTCGTCGTCGTGGCGTTTATGGTACTCGGTGAAGTGCCCACAGTCTCGGGTGTCTTGGGCATCAGCATCGCTGTGCTCGGGGGCTTTTGGCTCCAGAACTCCAACGACAAGCACGACGCAAAAGACTTTCCACTCGACAATATCAACGCCGGCAAAGGCTCCATGTACATGATTCTGGTGGCGTTCCTCTGGAGCGTTTCCAACGCGTTCGACAAGATTGGCGTCAAGAACTCGTCGCCGCTGATCTACGGCGCGGCGATCCAGATCGTCGTGGCACTTGGTAGCTTTGTGCTGCAGCGATTAAAAGTCGGCAGCGACGAGCTGTACCAGCCACTGGGTATGCAGGCCCAGATCCCGTGGCGTTATGTCATTCTCGCGGGCGTCACGAGCGTCGTCTCGTACTACATCAACCTGGTCGCGACGCAGAGCCTCGAAGTCTCGTACGTGATCGCGATCAAGCGGTCCGGGTGCATCTGGAGTGTGCTGCTGGGCAAGATCTTTTTCCGTGAGCGACATCTGAGGAAGAAGATCCCGAGCATTATGCTCATGGTCATTGGCGTCGTCTGTATAGTGCTGGGCAAGGACTAGAGATCCATTGTCCCTCCAATTTTGCTGTGCTCTTAATAAACACTGAATCGATCCTGTTGTTTTATCTCTTCTCTCACACGCATGCACACTGTTCTATGGGCTACACGATCTCAATCGCAGCTCTCGATGGGCGCTTCAGTTTGTGAGAAATTCGTCGGCGGCCCAGGTCTTGCCCTGCGGCAGTGCTAGCCACTCGTCCGCCTGCGCAATATCGTTCTGGATGGCCTCGACGAGCGCCTCGAGCGACGTGAAGTCGAGCTCTGGACGGAGGTACCCCGTGATGAGGAACTTGAGGTGCGAGCCGTAAAAGTCCGACTCGAACTTGTGCAGCAAGTGCGGCTCCACGGTCTTGTGCTGTGGCATACGCACGCTTAGTCGACGCACCATTCTCCCTCTTCACTCGGTCCTACGTACCTCGTTCTTAAAGTACGGGTTCCAGCCAATGCTCGCGACGGCCTTGTACGGACCCGCGCCGTCCACCGTGGCCCAGCCGCAGTAGATTCCCGTGGGCAGCTCGTCCAGCTGCGAGCCGAGATCCTCGCGGCAGAGGTTCGCGGTCGGACACCCGAGCTGCTTGCCGCCGCGGCCGAAGCCTTCGACGACCTTCGCCGACAGCTTGATTGTGTGCTTGAGCTGCTCGACGGCCATGATCTCCACTGCGGCTCTGATGGACTGATGGGAAATGGGGAGAGACTCTTCATGGAGCTCCCCAGAGTCCACTGATTACGCGATCCGGCCGCTGACTCAGAAACTTGGGTGGCCCACATCTTGTCCGAGTTTTGGGATATTTGTGGTCGTAGAATCGTAATTTTACATAAATGTCAGGAGTGATGGTCACTGAAGTTTTCACTTCAACGTGAGCCAAAGCCGTAATTTATGAGCTGCTCGTGTCTCAGGCGGAGCAACGCATTCTCGTCACGGTTGCGCCAGTTAGGAAATGGGAACTTGCACTCAATGCCCACGTCCCACGCACTAGTGGTGTGGGAGAGAGTCCTACTAAAGACTTTGTAGTTCACTCGGCGATTTGCCACCCACTCGCCAACCCCAAGAAAGAAGAAAACACCCAGTTGACGATGGAGCACCCAGGCACGGTCGCTGCTAGACTCACGGGCGCGCCCGATCCCGACAAGCAGAGCGGTTTGACGTCGAAGGTCGGCCACATGGTGTCGCGCATGACGGGGTTGCCTCCACCCGTGCAAGACTCGAAGACTGTGATCACGGACAACTTTGGCCACCCGTTGCCCTCGCTGGACCATGCGCTCCAGATGAACGGCCGCGTGGTCTCGTCCGATACGACGCTGTTTGAGAAGCAGCAGACGTTCAACCGTGCCAAGACTCTCGAGCGCATGGTGCATCCCGCCGGCTCTGGTGCCTTTGGCTACTTCGAGGTCACACAGGATCTTACGCAGTACTGCAAGGCCAAACTCTTCAGCTCGGTCGGCAAGCAGACCCCAGTGTTTACGCGCTTCAGCACGGTCACCTTTGGCCGCGAGTTCCCGGACGCCGGTCGTAACCCGCGCGGGTTTGCGATCAAGTTCTACACGGAGGACGGCAACTACGATCTCGTGGGTCTCAACTGGCCCATCTTTTTTGTCCGTGATCCCATGAAGGGGCCTGATGTGATCCGCTCCCAGCAGCGCAACCCGGAGAATTTTCTGCTCAATGCCGAAGGCACAATCGACTTTCTCGCGGCCAACCCAGAGGCGCTCCACGCCGGCACCATGTTCTTTTCGGACTCGGGCACTCCCGTCGGGTGGCGTCACATGGATGGCTTTGGTTGCCACACGTTCAAGTGGGTGAATGCGGACGGCGACTACGTCTACGTCAAGTACCACTTTGTCCCCGAGGTCGGCAAGAAGAACTTTACGTGGGACGAAGCGGTGCGCATGAGTGGTGTCGATCCAGACTTTGCCAAGCGTGATTTGTGGGAGCACATTGCCTCGGGCAACGAGGCACGCTGGACGGCGTCGGTCCAGATTATGACTGAGGACGAGGCCAACACGGTCGACTACGATCCGTTCGATGTGACCAAGGTCTGGTCGCACGCCGATTTCCCACTCCACGAGCTTGGCAAGCTCGTGCTCAATAAGAACCCGGAAAACTACCATCGTGATGTCGAGCAGGCTGCCATGAACCCGGGCAACTTGGTCCCGGGCATCGAACCGAGTCCGGACCTCTTGCTTAATTGGCGCATGTTCTTCTACCGCGATGCGCAGTTCCATCGCTTGGGCGTGAACCACCACCAGATCCCAGTCAACTGCCCGTTCATGGCGCGTTACTACAGCCCACAGAGCCGCGACGGTCTCGGGCGTGCGGATGCGAATGGGGTGGGCATCTCTCCCTACTCGGCAACGGGCGAAGCTCGCCGCCAGCAAGTCTCTCCGGATGCCAATTGGTTGGCGATCCACATGGCCGGTACGCTTAACCGCGGTCCGTCGAGCCGACATGAAGGCAAAGACTCGGAGTACGACCAAGTGCGCCAGTTTTTCAAGGAAGTGTTGGACGACGTGGGGCGTGAGCACCTCTACTACAACACGGCGGCGTACTTGCGCTTCTGCAGCGACGTGGTCAAGAAGGAGTACTTGACGCAGCTCGAGAAGATCGATCCGGCGTACCGTGAGGGTGTGGAGACGATGACGGCGAAGATGCCCAAGCCAACGGCGTGCGACTTGTACAAGCAAGTCGTCGACAAGCCGCCCAAGGCGCCGTGAAAAGGTCGCCTTCTCAGTTGCGGCGATGTGACGTTGTCGCCTCTGGCTTTTGCATGTTAACTTTCTGCACGAAGTCTTTATTCTTTGTGAGTCCGCGTAGGGTGGGTGCTGTGGACGAGCATTGCAGTGGCTTTTAGTGGTCTTTGCCTGGAGGCTTTTTCAACCAGAAACACACAAAATATAGCAAGGCCTTTGTCATCATGTTGCTGCTGTCTTCATGATTTCTTTCCTGCATTATATAATATGCTGGAGGTTCGAGCAACCTCTCTATCTGTATGTTGAAGCGACCAACACTCTTCTTTTGGGGCGGCAAACTCCTCTCCCCCCAGAGGCGGGAAACCTTCTTTCCATCGGCAACCAACCTCCATGATAATGTGCGTCGTGCGGAAGCCGCGGGTGTCGTATACGCTCGAGGAAGATGTCGCCATGATGCGAGAGGTGACGGCGGCAGAGAGCGGCGTGTTGGGCGGTGGGTCCGCCGCCTCCAAGCTTGAGGCGTGGACGGCCGTCGCCGAGCGCGTGGTAGCTAAGGGCGTCGATGTGACGGGCGACGGACTACGGCGCCATGTTGCCGACCTGGTAAAGAAGTTCAAGCTACAAGGTCCTGAGCCAGCGGGGGGACGGATGCGATGGGGTGCGAAAGCCGAGATGGACTATGGGGATGATGCGCTCGTCGATAACGTTGTTGGTCTTGGCGAATAGGAATGGCGTGGCCAAAATCCGACAACGAGGTCGAGCGCGACCGGTTGACTGAAGAGTACGTGAAACGATTGGAGGAAGCGAAGAAAGCTGGAGCCTCAGTGAGCCGACTCGCGAGAAAGAAGCCAACTCCAGCACGTTCTGTTGCCTTGGCGGAACCGCAGATCGTCACTTCAGTGCCTGTGGA
Organism: Pythium aristosporum; assembly: GCA_023337755.1. Taxonomy (NCBI): domain Eukaryota; phylum Oomycota; class Peronosporomycetes; order Pythiales; family Pythiaceae; genus Pythium; species Pythium aristosporum. The sequence goes on from JAADXL010000882.1 coordinate 8,280, forward strand.
AAATGCGGCAAGCTCCACTGCAGGAAGCGCGTCATCGTCAGAGGATCCGCCACAGGATCATCAAGCCCCGCTTGTACCGACAAAAAAACCGGCGCAAGTGTATCCAGCTCGATCGGCTCGGCCGCAGGCGATTACCCCCGTACCCGTCGTCGGCACCACGACCAAACCCCCGATTGTGAAGAGGAAGCAACTAGAACCGGTGGCCACTGACGACAATGGCATCGACTTGGACGAAATATTGTCGTTGGATCTTCCACCGAGCGATGGAGCAACTTCCAACGAACGTATGAAGCTTGAGTTGAAGCGCCGACGGCTTGAGATGGAGGAGCGCACGCAGAGTCGCATGCTGGACATCCAAGCCGAGCAGATCACCCTTCAGCGTGAGCAGCTGCGTCTCCAGGCCGAAGTGATGCGGTCCATGGCCGAGTCCACACAGGCGATTGCACGGACGCTGCATGCGCTACAGAAGCATCTCCCATAACGCTCGGATGTGAGTGCGATTGCAATGAACCCAAAGGGTTGTGAACCCATTCGTTCACTCCGACCTTCACTCAGTGCCGACAGTCGATTGTTCCACGAATATTCCATGCGGGTGGCCATACCGGTATGGCTACCGGTTTTATCTTGCGCCAACCCAGCAGGTCCTCCATTGCATTTTCGTCGCAGCCAGGCCACGCCCCCCGCCCCATCATCCACTTCAGAATCGACCACGAGCACGATGGCGACCGAGTCGCTCAACGCGTTCGCGTCCGAGTTCCGACCACAGGCGTCGCCTGTGCAGGGCACAGCAGAGAGCCGAAGAACGCGCGGCTCGCGCTCGAGAAACGGCAAGACCAAGTCGGCGCCAGATGGCAGCTCGAACGGCTCCTCTTCGACCACAGTGACGGCGCCGTCTCCTCGAGATGGAGAAGTGAGCAACACCTCTCTCGTGCCAGCTTCCGTGAGTAGAAGACGTAAACCAGCCGGCGGGAAGGTGGCGGTAGCGGGAGACTCGCCCAATCGCGGCAGCGGCAGCGGCGAAGGCAAACCACCGGCGCCAAAGTCCAAGAAGGCTGCCAACAAGAATCAGCACAAGCAGGCGGCCAAGACAGATAAGCGAGTGGAAGTCGACGACGAAGATGTGTGTTTACTGTGTGCCGATCCGATCGAGTTTCACGCGGTCGGCGAGTGCAACCACCACGGAATCTGCAGCAAGTGCTCACTGCGCATGCGAATGCTGATGAACGATCGCAGCTGCCCGATCTGTAAGCAGAATCTCGAGCGCGTGGTCGTCAGCAAAGACAAGCGTAATTTCGACACGTTCCAGCTGTGGGGTGATGCAGCCGCCGGTGGCCGCGAATCGGTCATGGACGAGGCCTCGGAGATTATCTTTTACGAATGCCGTGCCCACTACACGGCGCTGCGAGCGCTTCGCGACTATGCGTGCCGGATCCGCAAGTGCAAGGTCGTTTGTGGTTCGCTGCAGAAGCTCAAGGACCACTTGCGCATTGAGCACCAGACCGAGTTTTGTGAGCTCTGTGTCTCGCACCAGCACTTTTTCATTCAAGAGCACCAAGTGTTCACAAAGAACGGCTTGCGCATGCACAACGTTGGCAAGAATAACGCAGTCGGTCCCAAGGCGTCGGGCAAAGACTTCCACCCCATGTGCCAGTTCTGTAAGCGCCGGTTCTACAGCGACATGCAGCTGTACGAACACTTGGAGCGCGACCATTTCCGCTGCCATATTTGCAAGACCGACCACGATTACTTCCGCAACTAGTACGTCCAGTTTGATGTATGCTGACTGGAGCGCATGTGACTGACCGATGTTGTGCGCTCTGACGCTGTGTGCAGCTCGAGTCTAGAAGGACATTTCCGACGTGAGCATTTCCTGTGCGAAGACCCGTCCTGGTGAGTATTTCTCGACGGGGCTTTTTCTTGATCCACTGAGATCTCACAATACCCTGTTTTATTCGCCCTAACGAAATAGCCTGGAGAACCGCTACGTCGTCTTCCCGAACGATATTGAGTACCATGCTCATATGCGCAACATCCACGGCGTGCTGAATCGGCTCGTGCTTAACTTTCAAGTCGCGCGCTCGGGCGAGAACCCGCTCGGTGGCGCAGGTGTCCATGATGACGTGCCCGACTCGTGGAACTTCGAGTCGGCGGATCCTTCGGTTGGCACAGCAGTAGTTCGCCAGCAAGAGACGGCTTTTCCAGCTCTTCCGACTCCGTCGACACCGGCTCCTCCGCCGATTACACAACCAGCGATCGCACCTCGTGCGGCAGTCACGCGGACCTCCAGTGCACCCACTCCGACTGGCCCACCACGTGCACAGATCGTTCGTAATCAGCGGCTCGCTGAGGCACTTGGGTTGGCGCGACCCGGACAGACCACGGAATCGTTTGAAGAAGAAATGAAGACGCCCAACTTCCAGACCAACTTGGTGGAGTGGGGCAAGGCCAACATTAGCTATTTGCAAGTCGTCGAGCGTCGCCTCGAGCGTATCGTCCAAGACGCGAGCTGCCACAGCGTGAGCTTGAGGCCCATGCCTGCCGAGGAGGTTCGTAGTTCTCATTGGTCCATTATCCTGTTACGAGTGTGCTGACATTGTGGATGACTCTTGATGCAGCGCGCGCTGATGCACCAACTAGCAGAAATTTACGGAGTGCCGTCCGAGTCGTTTGGCGAAGATCCGTTCCGTCGCATTTCTTTTTTCAAGCATGCACGTGCACACGTGCCGGAAGTGACGCTATCCAAGTTCCTGCGCGGTGTGAATGCGAATCGAGCCGCGAGCGCGAGCGCGAGTCGGCTGAGCTTTCTCCCACTGCGTGGCCAGCAGCCAGCGCAAACTCCGGCCCCACGTCCAGCGCGTCCAGCGAATGGCATCAGTAGAGGCTGGGAGAAGATCGCCCCAAAGCCCAAGCCCCCCGTCGTTGCGGACGCCTGGAGTGACGATGAAGACGAACAGGCAGCGCCAGCCACGGCGGCTCCAGCAGCCTCGGTGCATACTACTGACGATGACGAAGAAGAAAAGAGACCCGTGCCAACGATCCATCCAGTGGTGCTGGACGTGACGTTCGATGATGATGATGATGCTAAATGAACTACCCATAGAGTGAAGAAAGCAAGGAAAAACAAGTAATACATGCGTTGATGTCGTTTATACGGGGTGTTTATGCTGTGTGTATGTGTGGTTTGTTTGTATGAGTAGGTTTCATGAGTATATGGGGGGAGGTGGGGGGGTTGTCTCTAATGTTTAGGTTTTCTAAAGGTCGTCCATGGTCTCGACGTCGTCCAGCGGCTCGCCGACTTCGACTCCGTCCAGGCGGTGCGCCGATTCCGTGGAAAAGCTGATGACCATGGCCGTGATATTGTCCATGCTGCGCTTCACGAGCGCCGTCTCGACCAGCGCGATCGCCGCACTCTGCATGGCGTTGCGGGCAGCCGGCGGTCCACTCGTGCTGCTGCTACTCGCGTTGCTGTTGAACTCGGCAATCTTAGTGCGGGCAACGCGGATCGCGTCGTCGTCGCTGAGGCGGTCCCACAGACCGTCGGTCGCAAACACGAGTACGTCGTCGCTCGAGCCACTGACATCCAGCACTTGGATGTCGGGCACGACCGACACAAGGGGTGCTGAGCAGCTCAGCGGCAGATTAGCCTTGAGGGGGTGGTCGCCCAGCGAGCGGCTCACGGCCAGTCGAAGCGGGACTTCGTCGTGGGCCACACGCCAGCAGCCCGAAAAGATCACCTTGCCGCCAGCTTCTTCGATGCGCTCGGTCTCGACCTTGAGGTCGGGCTTGTGGTCCACAGAGACGCGCACGACATCGTCGTTATTGCCGTCGACACTGAGGCGGCCACTGCTGGCCGTGCCCAGCACGCCACGCGTGTCGCCCAAGTTGGCGACAAACATCTTGCCGCCAATCAAGAGCCCGAGCAGCACGGTCGAGCCGTCGCGCTTGCCCTCGCTGATCGTGAGCTCGACAATCTCATCGTCGACAATCTCAAACACGTCCTTGAGCACTTCTTCGACGCGCTCAATGTCGTCGTCGCTCAGCGCCACGTACACAGGGCGCTTGCAGAGATCGAGCAGGTATTCATTGTCCGAAAGCAGCTCCTTGAAACGCCGCGCACCATACTCGGCTGCGAGCGCGCCATTGTGGCCGTCGTACAGTGCCAGCAGACTCGCGGGGCTCTGGACGTCGTCACGCTGCGGGTGGTGCTCAAAGAGCCGCGCCGTCACGGAGAAGCGGTCTTCCATGTACGCGCGCGCACCTTGGGCCGCCGCGACGCCAATCTGCACGCGCATGGGCTGCGCGACGCTCTCGCTGCGGCGCGCGTGGCTGTTCATCGCCGTGGACGAGGCCATCATCCACTCGGCGGGGATCCCCTCGGCTGTACTGGTCGAGTGGCGCGGAGTCGTGAGTCCGGCATCGGTATCCGCATCGGGGTCGCGGTGGCACACGCTCGTAAACTCAAAGCAGCTCTCGCCACCAGCACCCGTGCCGTCACTGGCGCTGCTGTCGCCCACGCCCGAGCCATTGCGCAGCTCGGCTCGGAACCGCTTGAGCGCGCGCTCAATGACGTCGACCTTTTGCTTCTTCTTCTTGTCCTTGCAGCGCTTGGACGGCGTCACGCCGCCCTTGATCGCTCGCTTCGCGACGACCACGCGGCCGGCCGCCGTCTTGTCGGCAGTGTCAATGTCGACGCGCAACTCCGAGACGGACGGAGATCCCATGGCCGCCGCCTTGTCCGCGGTCGCTTCTCCAGCCATCGTGGTCGAGGACGCACTGCTGGCCGTCGAATGGGAGCGCTTGCGCTTGATGGCATTCGGCGAGATCTGGAAGCCGGCGCTGGGCGACACGGCGGCCGACGGCAACGGAGGGGATGACGACGAAGACGACGCTGAGGCGGGCGGCGTCTTGTGCGCAGTCGTCAACGGCGATGCCGGCGACGGATAGAGATCGCACACCGCGCTGCCGTTGGCTTCGAGCGACGCGACCACGTCGTCCATGTCGATGGCGTCGAGCGCGCGTGCGACTTGGCGCTGGAGCAGCGTGGCGCGGCGCGACGGCGACGCGACGATCACGACGTTATGCGGCGCGTAGTGCTGGTGTGGACGGTGCACCCGCAGGCCCAGGGAGGCGGAGGAGGCGGAGGAGGACGAGGACGCGGAGGACGGGCCCACGGCGGACGCGTCGATCGCGACGGCGAGCGCAGCCTTGGACGACGTCGTCTTGAGGATGGTCATATTCGATGGGGGGGGGATTCCTTTCCAACGTTGGCGTCCCGTCGACAAATCGTTGGGAATTTCCAACACTGAGGTGTTGGCGGGCGAGATCCAACGCCCTGTTCTCGGAACGTGGACTAAAAAAACGGGTTCGTGGGGTTGTGAGATAGACCACCGACTGACCGGTCTCACAGAATAGAATAGATACAGAGGCGCTAAGAGGGAGGGAGAAACGACTTACGCACGAGACAGCGAAATCGCAAGTGAGCGCGCCCGTGGAAAAGAGGAAGGGCACAGAAGAACCGGCGCGAAACCATTGACGGCACTAAAGCGGGGGAGAGCATGATGTCACTGACTGAAGATTGTCCCTCTCGCAGCAATCGGGGACTGAACACTATTTCGGGGCGCCTTTAAATTGAGATGGAGATTAGGGTTAAACCCAGTACTTCAGTCTAAAAAGGTAATTTTGCTGACCATGCAGATGCTCAAATATGACTCTTTTCGCTAATAACGGTAACAAAAACACAAGGTCTCCACTGGAGACCTAAGCTTATTAAAGCATAAAAGGGACTGTTCGGATGTCACAAAATACGACTGCCATCTGTCAGTTTGGAAGTCAATTCCCAGTATTACTCCTACCCCTAGGTTATATAACCCTGAAATTCACCCCCAAGGTTGGATATTTGAAACGATCGTAACCTCCGAAATAACCCAAATGTGGTCGGTCTAAAACCGGCTCAGGAGTGATGCCATAAAAGGGCCAAACGTGATCAAATGCTACTAATTCTGAAGGCAGAGAGTTTACTTGGGGTTCACCGGCCACATTTTTCACTGGATATCCTCAACAATGTGTGCGGATATGCTATTTTCTATGCTAATTACTGGTGGACTTTTTCACCGATTCACCATGTGCAAGGACGAACACCTGACCACCTTACGACACCGTCCACACCAACGACCCCGTGCTGAAGACCCCGACAACAGATCTCGTCGCCATCACTCAACAGCATATCCGGCATTTTCAGGCGACTGACCCCTCCACAACAGCGAGCCGAATGAATGCTTACTTGGTGGAAGCGACGTTCCCTCAGGTCGTAGTATGTCGAACTCCTCTCCATAAAAATACATTTGGGAAGATTCAGGATTTGAGTCACGTTTTACATTTTTTTACTTTTATACCAAAACGGACCAAGAGCTACGAATGGGTCCGAATGCAATCTGAATGCGATGTAGCACAACACTTCCCTCCTCGCTCGAACTGCTTAGTACGTGCCCTCCTTCGTGCTGAACTTGTCAGCAGTCATGAGCGTCGACCAGGCCTCAGCAAACACGTGCTTGAAGACATCCTCGTCCGAGGCGAAAAGCTGCACGATCGCCTTGTACTCCGAGTCCCAGATGAGAGCAACATCCGTGTCCTTGACAAAGATGTCCTTGCCCTGGGCCTGGTACTCGTTCGGGCCGACCTTGACCCACTGGTTGCTCACCAACACCTTGAAGAACTCGTTCGAGACCGACGCCTTGTTCGAGAAGGTGCCCTTGAAACCGAGACGCTTCTGCTGCACGGCACTGCGCGGGCGGCCAGCAAGCGCAACGTACTC
>JAADXL010000883.1:0-15086 GCA_023337755.1 Pythium aristosporum
AGAGAGAGAGAGAGAGAGAGCGATTCAACTCACCACCATGATCCGTCTTTTAGCCAGGAACTTCTTGACTTGATGGAGATCTACTATCGTACCTGTATAATATCATATCTTAAAGCTGAGGTACTGTAGCCATCGCATATGTCATAGACCGCGGCGGGATGTGCTCTATGACATATGCTAAATTCCTGACAGGAAGAGACGCCAAAGATCGCGGTGGTCTTCTCTCTTCATGCGTGATGAGACGGCCCCCCATGCACATTGCTTGGTGGCTGCACCCACTTTCTTGCTGATGGCGCGGTCTCCCTTCCACGTGGCAGACTCTGAGATGTGAGTGTAGAAGAGTTCATCCAGTGTCATATTGCAGCCGTGTCCGACAGAACCACACCACCGCTTGGCATATGGGTGGTCGCCATAGTGGCTGCCGACTGCCGCAACTAAAGCATGCAGTTTCAACAGGCAAGAACGCTTTCGTCATCCGTCCGAACTGCTGTTTCCGCGCTGTCGACATCGCGAAGGACAGAAACGCCAGCATGGAGCCTCCTCCATGCCTCCATTGGAGGCTGTCGTTGACATGGAGAGGGTCTCAGATAGAGCGCTTGCTGCGCAGGATCGGATGACTGGGCGAGCACGACCTCCGAGATGTGCGCGTTCCTCGAACAAGCTCAAAACGTTTCAGTGTTCAAGAATGCGACAAACTGGAGTTCAGTCCGGGTGCTTCGATGCCCCACTGTCCAGAATCTCAAGAAGGCATGGCGAAGATGAGGATCTCAATCTCAGGTTGGGCAAGATGCCTGGAGTGGCGGTTGCTGAGCAAGCGCCGCTCCAGTCTGGAGTCCAGTAGAGTGTCCAGTCTAGAGTCCAGGGAGCTTCCTCCACTTCAACCTCTAGCTGAGCAAGTTGCTCTGGATACTGTCCCGGCGCGTGGGGCTGAACTTATCAGCCCTCGTTCCCACTGGTCGGTATCCCACAGTAACAGGATTCTTCGGATATCGTTAACAAAGACGAGGATACTTCAATATCTCCATCTTATTCCGCAATGGGGGCAACAACGACTGCAACTCGACTTCTGCACCGAGGTGCGATTAGTTCTGAACCGACAGTGCACTACTCGTGGCTCTCCGCTGCCAGCAATGATCCCTTGTGGGGTTGTAATTCCAAAAAAGGCAAAGATTGTCATGCAAATGACGGTGTTTTTTCTTGCCCACCCTTTTCCAGTCGAGATCGTGTGGTCCTCGAGCGTGGGGCAGATATCGATGATCATAGCATGTAGAAGGGTCCCCCGTTCCATCATGGTGTTGAAGATGCACGGGGGGAATTGTGGCGAGGAGAGAAGGCAGAAGAAATTGGCCTGGTCAGGCGATGGTCAGCATCATTCGAGTATGTGGTGTATCAGCACGGAGCTGCTTTCTGGCTAGTGGACAGGCAGTCCAGGACAGCCCACCAGGCAAGAAAAAAAGAGTCACCGCCGAGCGTTACACACCCCGGCATGCCCAAAAACAATCGGGTTTTCTGGCTTGATTCTCAGGTGTTGGAAAGGAAGGGAGATCTGAGACCACGCCGGTATCGACATGGTCTGTAAAGCCAGGTTTAATCACATAGAGATAACCGCATCGACTTTGCGTAGTTGTTGTTAAAAGCAGGCAAAGTGGTCATTTTGCACCGGCCAGAACTGAGCCTCAATGGGTACGAACCGGCACTTTCGGGCAGGTTGTTCCACCCGGTGCACCCGTGTTGTCGCTTCCCATCAAGCGATCGCGGACAGCATCGTGGTATCGAAAGAAAATTACACCGGCACCGCGCCGTCGCGCCTCGCTTCCTTCAGGGAACGCCAAGCGCCCCGTGAGACTTGGGTGCTTTGCTGGCTGTGCCTCTCAGCTCCCGATCCGCTCCTCCTCCTTGCATATTGGTATCAGCTCTCCACCGCCAAGATTGCGACGGTCTCTCTGGATCGGCAGAGAAGAAGGCAGAAAAAAAAGAAAGAGACCGAACGTCCTCTTTCACCTCCTCGTGTTTGCCAGTCCACCTCTTGAGTTGGTTGGCATTATTTTTCGGGTCTGCTCGCCTCCCTTGCCAACCCACAAGTGCAAGAGAGCCATAAGGGTCACGCACGCCACGTCGTCATCTCTTCCACTCTCCCTCCTCCATCCCTCCGCTGTCCGCGGGATAGAGCGTGACTGCGAAGGCTACGACTCGTGTCCGCCAACACTCCTCCAGAAAAGCCGATGGGTGGCAACGCGAGCAAGAAGTCTCAGATCAGAGGCAGCGGAGGCAGCGACAGAGAGGTTTACGCACGGCTGCCGTACAGCGGAACAGCCGCGAGGGAGCGACCATCCACCGAACGCACCACATCTTTGAGAGGACGTGGCACCGCCAAGGTGACGCGGACGGCGCAGACCAAGCAGCCAGGCCAGGAGCCGAAAGAGAGCAGCAAGAGGAAGCCATCGACAAGACCGTGGACGCCCGGACCCCACGGCGCGAGTCCGAGTCCGCACAGTACTACATTTACAGTCTCGACCGCAGACAGCGCGCACCGCCACGACGTTCGCGATTCCAGCTCGTCTTCTGTGGCCTCGAACGACATTATTGATTCCCCGCCGCCGTCCAGCCGCGTGACGAATCCCCACCGAAGAATGAGCGACCATGCGAGCCATGCGCCGTCGCGCCACAGCTTGCAACAGCAGTTCCTCACGGAGGAAGAGCGCCGCATCGCGGAAGCCGAGAAGATTCTCGGAGACATCGCCAAGGAGTACGCCGCCAAGCGCGCCGCCGGGCTTGTGCCGACCAAGCCGGTGCCAGCGCGCACGTTGCTGTGGGAGGAGCTAGCCAAGAAAAGCACGCAGGCCGGGCGTCGTGGGCAGTGTATCTTTGGCCGCGACACGGATAATATCTGCGGGTGTACGACGTACAAGAAGAAGCGCGTGCCCGGCGAGGAGATTACCGGCGGCGTCTGCGAATGTTGCCAGCACGGCGCCGTGTGGCACCGCCTGGTTGGCGGCACGATGGCGCGGTCGTCGCGCATGTCGCGCAGCATTCTTGGCGGTGGCAGCACTGTTGCCAGCAACACGAGCGGCCTGCGCGCGTCCAGACTCGAGTCGGCCACGAGCGATGCGCTCAGCGAAGCGCGCAGCTCGGCGTACGATTACGACAGCGATGAGGATGAAGATGATGAGGACGAAGAAGCGATCGCCAATGAGATGGCCATGCCCTCGACCTTTTACCCCGTGCAGCCCAGCTCGCCACATGCATCCCAAGCAAATGACGGTAGTAGCCGCGGCGGCCTGGATCGATTGTCCATGCTTTCCATTGGCAGCAGCTATGGGTTCCCGTCGCGACTGTCCAGCGCCACCAACAGCCTCGGCGCGCTCTTGCAGGCGATCCAGCGGTATCGCGACATGGGCCTCGACGAGGACGAAATTGAAGCGAGAATACGGTCCGATTTCCCGCCCGTGCCCCGCAAGTCCAGCGTCGCGGCGCGATCCGACGTCGATGTCTCCCAGTCCCCGGTCGACGTTTAATGAGCCAGCGTTCAGACACACACGCGTGGTCCCCGTGGTCCACAGTATTCCACCCCCACACTTTCCCAAGACGGAACCAGTAGCAGCAAAAGTAGCCAGTAGTAGTAGTAGCATTAGCCCTAGGGGGATCAAAGTGATCGCCCTCCCCATCCACTGCTTCCGCGAGGAAGACACAGGAGAGTCGAATAGGTAGCTCTCCGCATTCACGAACAACAAGCAGATCAGACGAAATAAAACTGTACCCTGGATTCGGTACGTTTGTAAATGCAGCTTCAAGAAAATGTAGCCATGTCGAGAGGTCACCTCACGTCAGACTCGACAACAATACCTGAGTTTGTCGTGGGGTGTTCAGAATGGCATGGAAGGGTGCTGATTGACTCACGGGGCGAATGCACAAACCAGCACGGTACCCATATCGCCTCCTGTATGAGGCAAATGTGAAGCACGTCGAACATCAGAGGCATACTGCCTGCTAGTGATGTGTGCTGCCAGAACGAAGGTGTCCCATTATGGGACATCCACATACTTCGAAGCAGTTTTCATCTTCTTCATTCGCATCTCGTTTTCTGAAGTTGAAGAACAGTGGGCTGTTGAGTTCCGTTTCGCCGCCTTCCTTCAAGATCCCCTGAAGAACATGCAGGAAGCACACGAAGGAGCAGCGGCACGTTGGGGATGCGGCGATCTATTGTACTTGGAGGTTAAAGCGCGTAGCTTACTCGGAATGCATGAGAGAAAGAAAGAGAGTGCTTCTAAGACACGCAAACAGTGGACCCGTGCCCTCTAAAACTTGAGCTTGTCGAGCTTCTCCTGCTCCATGTTTTCAAAGATCGACGTCACACGCATGACGACAGTCCACGTGATGGCTTGGCCGGGCGCCATACGCGTGAGGCGCGGCAGCACACCCTTCCAGAGCGCGAGCGGTCCTTCCTCCTTGGCGATCAGCTTCATGGCGTGGAAGAAGCCACGGTACTTGAGCTCCTGGCCCTTGACCGTCTCCTGGGCCATCAGGCGGGTCTTGAGCACATCCACAGGGGTGTTGAACATGGGGCCGAGCGAGCCAGCAATGAGACCGTTGATGAACGTCGCGTACGGCGGCAGCGTCTTGCCATCGCCATCTTCCTTGTGCCACACGTGCGAGTTGAGCCAGGCAAAGGCCATAAAGTTGAACGCCTGGTTCGAGCCTTGGCGGACCATGGTCGGCACGTTGCCCTTCCACAGCGCCGTGACGCCTTCGTTCGCCATGACCTTTCGGGCACAGTCAATGGGTCCGCTGTAACGGCCAACACCGACTTCCTTTTGCATGCGGGTCTTGATGACTTCAAACGGCGTCACGATCAAAATCGACTCGAGAATACCCGCCGACAAACCGGCAACAAAGTTGATCTGCGGCGTGATCGGCTTGTCCTTGCCGCCGGCGATCGTCTCCTTGAACCACGCGAACGAACCAAAGCGGAGCGCGTACTTGAGCACCATGTTGGTCACGAACGGCGTGAGGCCCTTGTACAGCGCCCCCGCGCCCTCTTCCTTGTAGATGGTCGTGGCGCAGTTGAACATGCCCTTGTATCGGCCCGTGCGGTCGAGCTGGAGACGCGTCTTGGTCACGTCAAGCGGCTGCAGCACGCAGGCCTCGACCACACCGCCGGCCATACCAGCCAGCATCTTGACTTGCACAGGGACGGGGCGCCCCTTGAGGTCGGCCGACATGGCATCCTTGAGCGCGCTCGTCGCCAGCACGTCGTTCTTCTTCGTGTGCATGTTGACCAGCGTGAGGGAGTTGGCGTTGGGAGTTGGCGACATGGTGTTGGAAAATCTGTTGGTTTTGTTGGTTTTGTTGGCGTTGGCACGCAGGAGAGAAACTTGGCGTTGGCTCGGGCACGGATCCAATTGAAGAATGAATTCCGTTGGCGTTGAGGGAGGGACGAGGGAGAGAGGTTTAGACCCAGGTTTCCCTACACCCTTTGGCTGCCACGACAGCATCCATGCCGTCCCTGATGTTGCTGAAAGCCGCGAGGCGCCGACGTAGACAACAGGGCGTCAACCCCTAGCCTCGCCGCGAAAGTAAGCTCAATCGAACGGGGTAGGGTTCGTAAAGTAACGTTCTTTACTGGTTGGCGCCAAGATACAGTATGGAGCAAATGGGCAGATAATGCCCATACTCGCCGACAGCACTCAAGATTCGATTGGAATCCGAGTGATTTTCCGCCAAGAGAGAGCACTACTATGCGATTCTGTCAAGGTCGCATATTCGCGGCCGCGCGTGGAGGATGCTGCCCCACAGAAAACACAGTTAGATGCCTTTGCCCTTGTCGCCAGATTGGAACAGCGCCAATGGCGCCATTTTTAGCTGGTCCGTAAATAACGCCCAGATCATTGATTCTGCGAGTGGGTGATCAAACAAACTTCAACTGCCCAGGACAGACTCGACGTCAGAGTGCTTCGTCATCATATCGTAGTGGGTCCCCAGCCAATCACTGTCCAGAAATACTGACCCACGTCCAAAAAATCCGACAAGGAGCAGCCATGGCCTTGACGCTGGCGCGTCACGCTTACTTGGTGTGGGTACAGCGACTGGCCAATCACGGGGATGGAATTTCCGTTTCGCTGAATAGAAACCAGGCGTCTCATTCCCAGACACGAGATTGTGCTTGTGGTCTTGTTGTAAAATACGCCTCCCTTCAAAACAACGTTCAATTGAGACAAACAAAGTGAACCCATCTCGGAGAGTCTCAACCAACAGTTCTTATAGAGGGATGTATCGCTCTCCAAGGCGTCTCCCGGGTCGTACCTCCCAAAATGACCCGGTTACAACAAACCCATGGGTTACAAACCCATTTATCAGGAGTGTAACCGAAATGTAACCTCTCAATCTCGAACCTTCTCGGTTTGTACCGGTAACCGAGTTGAGCCGACCCCACAAGAAATTTTGGATCGGCATCTCTTCCCCACCAAAACTTTTGGGTCAGGAAAAGTTGCAGATCTTCCTATTTTCCACCAATCCGAGCCCATTTCATCTATTATCATCCAATCAGAGGCGTTCATTATCGCCGTAAAACGCGTGTGTGGCCAATGGCCACTGGCCAGCCTCCATTTTTCCTCCTGGCCAACCCCGAGCCATTTCGGAATCCACTCCTTCCTTCTTCCTCTTCCCTCCCCTCTCTTCACCATGGACGCTGTGCTGCCGCCGCCGCCGCCGACCACGACGACCACGCTCTTCCGCCGCAACCGCATCCGCATCAAGGAGCTCTTTGCGGCCGGGCTCGCCATGGAAGGCCAGACCGTGACGGTCAAGGGCTGGGGCAAGACGCTCCGCGAGGCCGGCGCCGGCGCGTTTGCGTTTCTCGAGCTCAACGACGGCTCGACGTTCACGGGACTGCAGGTTGTGATCACGCGCGACGTGACGGAAGGCTTTGCGGCCGCGCTCGAGTCGGGCGGCGTCGGTGCATCTTTTAGCGTGGACGGCACGGTGGTCAAGTCGCCCGCCAAGGGCCAAGACATTGAGATCAAGGCGACGAAGGTTGAAGTGTACGGCACGATCCCGGACCCGGCTAAGTACCCCATGTCCAAGAAGCGCCACACGCTGGAGCACTTGCGCGAGCACGCGCACTTGCGTCCGCGCAGCAACATTCACGGTGCCGCCATGCGTGTGCGCAACGCCATGGCGTACGCGACCCACCAGTTTTTCCAGACACGCGGCTTTCTGTACATCCACACGCCGCTAATTACCGAGTCGGACTGTGAAGGAGCTGGTGAGATGTTCAGCGTCACGACGCTGCTCTCCAAGCACCCGGACGGCAAGCTGCCCACGACGGCGGAAGGCGCGATTGACTACTCGAAGGACTTTTTCGACCGCGCCGCGTTCCTTAGTGTCTCGGGTCAGCTTAACGTCGAGACCCACTGCTGCGCGCTCGCCGATGTGTACACGTTTGGACCGACGTTCCGCGCCGAGAACTCGAACACGTCGCGCCACTTGGCCGAGTTCTGGATGGTCGAGCCCGAGATCGCCTTTGCCGACCTCAACGACAACATCAACTTGGCTGAGGACTATATCAAGTACTGCGTGCAGTATGCGCTCGATCACTGCCTCGAAGACATCGAATTCTTCAACAAGTCGGTCGAGAAGGGACTGCTCGAGCGGCTCCAAACCACCGTCGGGTCCAACTTTGAACGCATCTCGTACACGGACGCCGTCGCACTGCTGTGTGAGCCCGAGCACTTGAAGGCCGGCAAGTTTGAAAAGAAGCCCATGTGGGGGACGGACCTCGGCTCGGAACACGAGCGTTACCTGACTGAAAAGGTCTACAAGAAGCCCGTGGTCGTGTTTGACTACCCCAAGGAGTTCAAGAGCTTCTACATGCGCCTCAACGAGGACGGCAAGACGGTTGCGGCCTGCGATATTCTCGTGCCGTTCGTTGGTGAGTTGGTCGGTGGCTCGCAGCGTGAAGAGCGTATGGACGTGCTCACGGAGCGCATCGTCGAGTCGGGCGCCAACCCGGAGGACTACTCGTGGTACATCGACCTGCGCAAGTACGGCTCGGTGCCGCACGCCGGCTTCGGACTCGGGTTTGAGCGACTCGTGCGGTACGTCACGGGCATTGAGAACATCCGCGACGTGATCCCGTTCCCGCGATGGCCCGGAAACGCCGCGTTCTAAGTACGCGGTCAGTAACACCAGCGTGTGGGGTGAACACCGACTGCTCGTGCGGGTGATCGGTCCCCCAGGGGCCGAAAAGATGGCCAGCAAGATTGTCCGTTTCGTTGTGCTGGAGAGACTCTAAAGAACAGATACATGTTCACGATGGAGCTGTGTGTATGTCTTTCTCCTTTTTATGGGTGGCGAAAAAGCGTGATGCATTTCTTGCCGACGTTGAAGCGCACAAAGTTTTTGCTCTCGTACGTGAACGCGCACTTGTACTCGGAGCCAACAATGCAGTGCCACGTGGGGCCGTACTTTTCCTCCATCCAGGTCTGCCACCAGAGTTCCACAAAGAAAGACCTATAGTTGAATCGAGATGCCCGAGTGAACTGACGGGGCATCCATGTACAGTACCTTGATATGCTTGGCGATCTCTTTCTCCTGCGTAAACTGCTCCAGCGCGATGCCCGCCTGCGTGATGGCGTCATTCTGGACACACGAGCAGGTCAGCGGGGTCTTTTGGGAGCACCAAGCGTGTCGTTGGAATGCAATACCTTCATGTCGCCATGTTCATCCACTGATGCCATATCACCACCGAGCCTCAGTATCCGACCACTCCACATATAATGGACAGCAAGAGACGTACTATCCGTGTCCATTTGCTTTCCATTTTCGCGCGACATGGTTGAGAAGATCCCCAAGTGGGCCAAGTGGATCCATCTCTCGGATCTTCTGAATTGCGACGTTTCGTGATCCGGGATCTCAATTCAAAATGAATTGAGTCCTACAATTCAATGAATTGAGAACTCGTCCCCAAGCAGCCAATCATAAGCGAGGAGGTCTTTCGCGCCTAGGTATTTTTTGCCGCCAACTCGGAAAATCTCAGGCGGCCGAGCGAGCGACCATGACGCACGATCTGTCGGCGCGCATCGAATACTCGGAGAAGTACGTGGATGACCACCACGAGTACCGGTACGTCTCAACAGCCAAAGCGCTGCGGTTCGATTGATGTGCTGCTCTCCACGTTTGGAGGCGAACTGCAGGCACTAGCTCGATCAGAAAGTTGTTCGATCTACGGATTTCCATTCACTAACTCTCTCACTCTCTCTTCCTGTTGGGTATTATCACTAGCCATGTCATCCTGCCCAAGGAAATGGCGCGAAGCCTTCCAGACCGTTTGCTGACCGAGCAAGAGTGGCGCCACCTCGGTGTCCAGCAGAGCCGCGGTTGGGTCCACTACGCGATCCACAAGTACGCGATTCGGACTGTTACTAGTGTCTACGATCTGTGGTCATGCTCACCACTTTTTGCGTATTGTACTTGCTCTAGGCCGGAGCCCCATATCCTTCTATTTCGACGCCCTCTTGGCACGGACCCAGCGACTGGTCGTGTAAACCCCGTGCTGGAGAAGGAGGCCAAGGACAAGTACGAGCAGGACTTCCAGTGAGCTCCTCGGCTCCAGGCCAGCCCGCGCAAGCGTAGCGTCTGTGAACTCGTTTATATATACACGTCACTGGAAAGCAATAGCGCCTCCCTGCTTCCAGTCTTCCATGTCAAGAGACCTAGGTTGATCGAGATGGATGCCGCTGCTGCTACTTTCGACAGCGCTCCCTGCACCCACGGACGGGCGACTGATGTATCCCTAAGCCAAGCTCCCAACCTGGCCAGACAAACCAGATCCGTCTAGTCTATAATCGCGTGGACCATGTCTTCGAGGTCCAGCGGAAAGTAGAAGGGGAAGCCTGGTGTGCACGTGACGGCTTGCTGGGATCTCGCGAGCCGCTCCGGTGTCGACACATCCATGACGCTCGCGAGGGCAGTGAACTCGGACGGATGACTGGGAAACGCCGTGATGGTTCCAGCCGCGATCTCCTGAAGCGCGTGGCAATAGGGCGTCTCGTACGCATTGAAAAAGTGGCTCTGATACCACATTGAATACTCAATGAAGGGATCCATCCAGGACCAGAACGTGGAGACGTTGGTGCCCTGCAGGAGCAGTAAATACCACCGACTGCTGGGCGTTGCAACCGAGCGAGGCAACGCCTGGACCTTCGTGTAGCTCAGCAACACGCACTCGACCGTCGGGATCTCAAAGAGACTGGCCGGCACAGTCTCTATCGGGCTGCCCGCGAAGGAGAGCACCATTGGACGGAGATGCATGATGCACTCGGGAATAGTGGTGATCATTGTGCGTTCCAAGGTCAGCGTCATGCCCTGTGGCCAGAGCTCGTGGAGGTTGGTCGGTAGTGACGCGAGATCCGTGTCCATCACGATGACGCTCTTGAACCCTCGCGGAAACTGATCCGAGACCAGACCTGGCGGAAGCACGCCTTCGCGCAGCCGACATCGGATGAGAAACACAACGCGCATGCTGGTGTGGGCAGGCTCGGCGAGCGCAGCGTCGGCGGGCCACGAGTTGATTGTACTATTGTAGATCTTCAGGCCCGATAGAATCGTGAAGCGACTGATCGTTGGCGGGATCTCCAGCTGAGCGCAGTGGCGCAGAACCAGTCGCGCGGTGGCACCGGGCTGGAACGTGTTCCAGGCATCTCTCAGTGAGTCTAGAGTCCCAGAGAGGTTGCCGAGTGCATGGCAGTCGATCTCGACAAGCGAGCACGCGGGTTTCGAGACGAACCACGGCTGGAGACGTAGGTTGCATGTGTGCCCGTAGCTGGCGTGGTACTGGACCTCGGCCACACTGTGGAGGCAGATTATCAAGAGCCCCCAGACGATGAAGATCCCTGGGCCAGCAACGTAGAGAACGAAGTGAACCGGCCGAGATGGGACCAGCGGACGTCGACAGCACTCGTTTAACGCATCATCTTCTGCTGTTGGAGGCGACGGCACGACGCCGACTGGCCGCACCTGCTTGTGCGTCTCACCTTGCACGTGGCCTATTTGTCTCTGCGCCCATACTCTGGATAATGACTGCCTTGAGGCCTCGTCCGTGGCGTTCGACTCGACAGCTTCTTCCGCTAGCGCGGGGGTCAAGAGATCCTTCATCGCATCCATGCACTGCAACAGTCCAAGCGCGAACACCAACCGCGACGCCATGTCAGCCCACGACACGATCAGCATCATCTGAAACTCTTGCTGCATGTTGGCGAACCAGACATCGTCAAACCAATAGTCGAATGGGAAGCCGAACACGGGGTCCGTGTACTGCGGTGCGTACGTCGCGAAGATCCAGAGCGAAACGCCGATGGACGACACCACATCGAGCACAGCGTCGCACAGTAGACTTATCATGCGCCGCTCCACGTGCCGGTCGCCACAGTACCGATGAACAATGGGCGTCGACCAGCAGTTGGCGACGAGCAGCGCAGCATAGAAACGGATGAGCCAGACGCGCGGCAGCAAGTAGCTCATGCGGTAACACTGGATCGTCTGCAATGCCGTCTCGAGAAGCTCTCGCGTGAGGTGCAAGTGGTCAAAGTAGAATCCGTCGACGCCCAGCAGGCCTTCACGGCCAAATATGCCACTTACAGAGCGGACTACTGCATTGGCGACCGCAAGAAGGGGGCTATCCTGTCGTGGCTGCGTGTGCCGTGCATCCGTGGTAGTCACTTTGCGCGCAAAGCGCTTGTGGTACATGCGAAGCAATCGTGACGAGCGCGGTTGAAAGACAAGTCGTCCAGCCGCTAGGGAGCCGATCAGCATCGACAAAATGCAGCCAACGTGTACCACTGCGACGATAATATGGACGACCGAGACTCGGCCCCATTCGCGGAACGAAATGCCGATGGAGTACGTGTCGAGCTGAAACTCGAGGTTCGTGGCTCGGTTCTCCGTGTACAGCATCGCGACGCCGACGTAGTAGGCCAGGTTGACGATGTGAAGCGCGAGCAGCATGAACCACCAGAGCGCAAAGCCTAGCGCCGACGTCTTAAAAGTCGAGCACGAACGCGAAGGCGATAGGGGGCGCTGCATTAAATCGATCAAAGCGATCATCAGTCGGGTGGTTTATTGAGAAACGCGAACAGAGCAAGAGGGCAGAGTCGTAACTTCAAGTTCCTTCGCCTGCGACGAGTTGTGGCGCCTCCGTGGGTCGATGCTCACAATCGCAGTCCAGTGAGAGCAGGACTGAAAATAAACAAGCCTTAGTTACACACTCTGATAACCACGGATGCGCTGCGATTTGGTGGAGGTGTTGGAAGAGTTTTAGATTTATAGTTAACCACTAAGGATGCGTTGCGATTTGGCTGACGATGGATACTTTGTCCCTTACGATGGTTGGTAGCAACGGAGTCTGGATGCTTGAGATCCAGTGCAATATCAGCATGAAGACAGTGGATAGGTGCATAAGGCTGTGGATAGGTGCATACGGCTGTGGATTGATGGATAAGGCGGTGGACACGCAGGAGATTATTCATGTAGTGTATAATCAACCCTTTGATGTCACTTCTCAAGGGCGAAGCGCCGACTACTTGTCTTGGAGAGCGAGCGGGAAGTAGAAGGAGGGACGTAACGAGCACGACACGGCGATTTTCGCATATTCGAGCTTCTTGGGCGTCGACACGTCCATCACTGATGCGAGATCGCTCGCACCGGGTTCGGCCGTGACGATGGAGAAGCTTGTGCGATTGCCAGCGGCGATGGCGTCCCGCTCGGTGCAGTATGGAGTCCCGTGCGCGTTGAAAGAATGCTTATTGCGCAAATGTGCAACGCGAAGGATCGGATCCATCCACGACCAGAAGGTTGAGACGTTGGTTCCTTGAAGCGACACGATGAAGAGACCGGGACTCGGATTCGCCACCACGCGGGAAAGCTCTTGCAATTTTGTTAAGCTGAGTGCCATGGCCGCCAGTCTGGGGGACTCAAACACCTCAGGGAGAACAGCCGAGATGGGGCTTCCAGAGAACGACAATGCCAACGGGCTGATCTTGGCCACGACGGGAGGCACTACTTCCAACGGGGACCATTCAAGCACTAACGTCATGCCCGGCGGCCAGAGCTCGGGAAGGTTATCGGGGAGAGTCTGGATGTTGGTGACGCTCGTCACAAAGTTCACCAATCCTCGTGGGAACTGCGCGCTGAGTACTCCCGGTGGGAGCACACCATTGGTAAAGTTGGTACGAATCGCATAAAACGCGCACATTTTAGGATGGGAAGTGGCGGTGAAGGCGGCCTCCACAGGCCACGAGGTGACGGTCGAGTTGTAAGTCTTCAAACTGGTGAGTTGGTGGAGTTTCTGGAGTATCGATGGCACTTCGAGCTGCGGGCAGTGACGCACAATGAGCCGCGCGGTCGCACCAAAATCGTACGTGTTCCAAGCCTTCTCCATGGATTCATGCGAGCCGGACACCCCTCCGAGGTGATGACAGTCGAGTTCCACGAGCGAGCACGCTGGCTTGCTGACGAACCACGGATGGAGCTGGAGCCGGCACGGGACGAGAATCGACAGTTGCCGTGTTTCCGAGACAATGTGGACGGTGAAGATCGCAAGCCCGAGCACGACGAACAGCGCTGGACCAACCTTCTCGAGGATAAACTTGACCGCTCGATGCCGCTTCGCGGTGTTCCTCTTGCTGGGTTTTACGGTATCGGGACCACTTTAGTCGCTCCGATGACTTGGGGTGGTTCTTGAGTCGCCTCATCTTTCTCTGCCCGCGAAGCTTCTCGACGATCTTCGTCCTTAGCTGGGAATGGCCTGACACCTGCAGCAGTGGCGACCTTTCTGGCTGAATACCGTGGGATTTTGGCTCTAGTAGGTGGTGTGAGCATATCCTTGATTGACTCCACGCACTGCAGCAGACCAACTGCAAACACCAACCGCGACGCCATGTCAGCCCATGACTCTACCATCATCACTTGAAACTCTTGCTGAACGTTCGTGAACCACACATCGTCGAGCCAGTTGGAGTTTGGGAAGCCGTACATTGGGTCGTTGTACTGCGGCAAGTACGTCGCAAAGATCCCGAACGAAACGCCGATGGACGAAACCATGTCCAGCACAGCATCGCACAGCAAACTCATCATGCGTCGCTCGACGTGACGGTTGCCATAGTAGCGATGCAGCATAGGCATCGACCAGCAGTTGGCGACGAGCAGCACAACGTAGAAGCGTATAAGCCAC
Organism: Pythium aristosporum; assembly: GCA_023337755.1. Lineage (NCBI taxonomy): Eukaryota > Oomycota > Peronosporomycetes > Pythiales > Pythiaceae > Pythium > Pythium aristosporum. The sequence continues at coordinate 14,225 of JAADXL010000883.1, forward strand.
ACACGTGGGAGCAGGTAGCTCATGCGGTAGACCTGAATAAGCTGCAGCGTGGTCTCGAGCAGCTCCCGCGCGAGGAGCAAGTGGTCAAAGTAGACACCGTCGACGCCGAGCAAACCTTCGCGACCAAAAATCAACTTGATGACCAGTGATTGCTCCAAAGAGGAAAAGAGGCGTCTTACAAGCATCATGAGACTGCTGCACTTTTGAATCGGTGGAGACAGAACCGTTGTGTGGGCCGTGGTCGATGACGGTTTGGGCCTGATACACGCGTGCAACGATGGGAAAGTCGGAGTTAGCGACGTCCGTGGAAATGAACCAAGGGGTGACTTACGCGGACCCAATCATAAGCGATACTGACTGGGACGAAACCAACTAAGTCTACAGAGCTAAGACTCTCCGCGAGGCTCTCATCGCTTCAGTTGCCCAAGTTCTCTTCCCAAGAGCTTTCTATTCCGCCTCGCCATGCCCCCAATCCTATAATAGGATGGAATGGCCTAGAAGACGGGTCATTGTGGAGTGTCCCTATGCTGCCTTAGACTCGCCTTTATGGCTCCCACTATAGATAAAAGTGTTATAAACGATCGCTTGCGAAGTGGGAGACTAACTACTCCAGCAGCAATAACTCTCCAACTTCGCGAGCAGTGCTGTCCAACCGATCACATTGTGTGAGATGCTGCGACGGCGGCACCATTGGTTGCGAGAGCGGTTTGTTCAACACGCTGCACGAACCATTTCTACAACCGCCACGGTGTGCGATGAAGTACCACTTCCCCCAAAATAGACGAAGTAGGGTTCTGTTCCTACGTCGGTGTGGAGACTTGTGGTGACGCCAATCGGGTCACCATGGCTCTGTCGGAAGCCA
>JAADXL010000884.1:0-15085 GCA_023337755.1 Pythium aristosporum
AAGGACCTCAGGGTACTCAAGGACCTCAGGGCGACCAAGGACCTCAAGGTACACAAGGACCTCAGGGCGACCAAGGACCTGCGGGGCCTTAAATCCAAGTCAGTGGTTTAAACTGTTCAATGAATTGAATGATTTTGACACCTGCAATCATCCAAAAGGGTACATGACCTTGGTGCTTCTTGCAAGCATGCCAGGCCATGTGCCCTTTTCTCTAGTTCTTGATAGATTCAGGGCATAACAACAACCTTTTCCCTGCATGAAGCGATGATTTTGGCATATTGGATGCAGATGTCCAACGAATCCTGTGGCTCCATCGGCCACCAGCGGATGGCTCCCGATGGAGCCATGGAAGCGTACTTTTCCAGTTCCTCGGGTATTTGGCCAACAACAACAACTTCCATATCCTTGAACCCGCTGTCAAGCCCCCTCTGTATTGTGCTGTATAACTGGGTGTAGTCTGGCTCTGTCCATGAATAGGGGAGCGGGAAAATAACGGAGACCCTTGCAGCGTCCTCCAAAAGGATATTTCCCGATTTTCTGGCGGGATCCTGGGGAGAGGTCTGCCAGATTCGATTGTAAGGAAGCAGTTCCGGGAGATCCAGCTCCATTAATCTCAATCCGATCCTTTGCCGGTAACTTCGGTTCAACTCCCTGACCAGTACCTGAATCTGCTTGTTTCGGGTGAACGTTGTATTGTTCCCGTTCTCATTACGGTATTGGATGTACAGTAAATCCGGGATGTAGAGGTACGGGGTGCACAGAAATGTACGCACAAGCAGATCATAGTCATCCGATACGAGAAGTTCGCTCCGATGGCCTCCGACCAGATGATAACAATCCCGTGTCCATGCACGCGGATGATTCGGCAGACCGACCAAATGACGAATGGTATTACCGTTAATGGTCGTATGCTTTTGTACATTTTGCCATCTACTCATCTCATGCAGCCATACCCGATAATAAACGCTGTACCCGTACCCACAATCCCACCCATACCAATGGGCCTTATTGCTTCCTGCATACACCTCGGAACAATCACCGTAGGCGAAGCCGCATTCCGGGTGTTGTTGAAAAGCTCTTACAATTTTCTCAAGACAATCCGGCATCAATTCATCATCGTGATCCACCTCTACCAAAATTTCGCCTGTACACAATCCTGCAGCATATCTCTTGACCGAGCCGATATATCCGTTACTGGCATCCTGCCGATATCTCCGGACACGTTCATCCTCCAGTGGCAGCAGATACCGGCTGTAATTGTCTTCCTGATCATTTGAATCATCTACAATGACCCATTCCCAATTGCTATAGGTCTGCTTCAACAATGATTGGTAAGGCCGCTGAATTTTATCACCGGATCGGTAGCTTGCCGTGAATACGGAAATCAACGGAGTATTGGAAGAAAATTGGGACGGAAGAACGATTTTATTCTCGGGAAGCGGATCCGTAGCTTTAAGCCAGCAAAACATCAACCGAATGGAGCTGACTTCATCAACCGAGCCGTAATGAAGCCAGCGCCTCTTCTCATGAGGTGGCAACGAGAAGAGACCCGGGAATTGTTCCCAACTCTCGCCAAGGGATACGTACACCCTGGGTTTCTGGAACAGTTTCCCGGCGGGAGGCTGGTCTGCCTGATAGAGCTTCACTTTGATGTGGGCGGCTTCAAGTTCTGCCGTCAAGTTGCTGATTTCCTCTTTTGGTATCTTATCCGATACAAACAGATGTGCCATCAGCATCGGTATTTCATTTACCAACATGTTCGTCCTCCTTTACAAATTCATTGCAAAAATGACAAAAACGCGCGCAATATGTACCAGACCTGCATCATTTATCTTCCACGTAATATACATGTATGTGTAGTGCCGGTGAATCATTCGCTGCTTAAGAAACCGTCACAACAGCCAAGGAAGCCTGCCTTTCCATTTCAGGACCTAACCAACCGCCAGAAAGGTGGAATCAATGTGAACTCCCCGCTCGTAAGCATTCTCATCCCAGCTTACAATCGCCCAGACACGCTGCGGATTGCACTTGAAAGCGTACTGGAACAAACCTACTCCAACCTGGAGATCATCATATGTGATGACAGCACGAACCATGAAGTCCAGAAGATGCTGATGCCTTATCTGCATGAAGATGTCCGAATTAAATACTTCAAAAACGATAAAAACCTCTATTTGGGTAACTGGCACAAGTGTTTTCATCTGGCTTCAGGCTTATTTGTCAACTATCTGATGGATGACGATGTATTCCACAAGGAAAAGATCGAAAGAATGCTTTATTATTATCAAAATTTTGAGAATATTTCTCTTGTCACTTCCTACAGGAACATCATAAATGAACAAGGTGAGATTCTTCCACCGATCTATGCATCGCGAAAATTATATGAAGAGACCCGAATCCTGGACGGTTACGATCTGGCTAACCATATGCTGAGCCACTGCCTGAACGTGATTGGTGAACCCACCACCGTCCTGTTCCGCAAAAAGGACCTGATTCACCCATTCGGAACATTTAATGGAAGACAGTACAGCCTGCTGAACGACGTCGCCTCTTGGCTTAACCTGCTCTCCAAAGGCAAAGTAGTGTATATTGCCGATGGTCTAAGCAGTCTTCGCAAACATCAAAATCAAAATAACCAGGAGCTGACTCGGACATCCATGACCGAATGGCTCGATATCGTGATCGCATCCCGTGATCAGGGATATCTGCATTCGGACGACTTGTTCCGAAGCGCTCTTCATGCGTATCAACTGAGCATTCAGGGCCGTCCGCAAATCCATACGGATTTGGAACGAATCCAGGCCCTCTTGTCATCGTTAAATGGATAAGATTGTATTCCTACCGCCCAGGAAAGGAGACGAAACATGTATGATATCCCTTTTTTAAGACCCAAGCTCGTAAAAAAAGAAGCTTTCCTTCCCTATGTTGACTCCATAGAAGCAACCCGTCTATATTCCAATTACGGTCCCCTGAACCAACAGTTCGAGCAACGGGTCATCCAAGAGAGCTTTAACTGCAAAGGATCCGCGGTAACGGTGCATAACGCTACCGTTGGCCTGATGCTGGCGATCGCTCAAAGCAAGCGTCCCGGAGGGAAGTATGCGCTGATGCCAAGTTTTACTTTTGCAGCTACGCCGCTGGCAGCGCAGTGGTGCGGACTGGAGCCCTACTTCCTTGATATTGAACCCGATACATGGGAGTTAAATCGTGATCAGCTGGAGCATGCCGTCAAGCATCTCGGAGACCAGATTGCCGTATGTGTACCCTATGCCACCTTTGGCAACGCCATGGACTTGTCTCCGTATCATGATTTGGTTCAGCATGGCATTCCGGTTGTTATTGATGCGGCTGCCAGCTTCGGCACGACGGAGACACAGACAGGAGAGCAGTTCGGCACCGGATTCCCGGGAGCCGTCGTTTTCAGTTTTCATGCGACAAAATCCTTTGCTGTGGGTGAAGGAGGACTCGTGTACAGTGCAGATCATGATCTGATCCAGCGGATTCGCCAGGCCGGCAATTTCGGTTTCTCCCGAAGCCGGGAATCTGTCTTTACGGGATTGAACAGCAAAATATCCGAATACACCGCTGCAATTGCCCTGGCCACGCTGGATCACTTTGGGACAGTTCAGCACAACCGCAAGTCCATCCATGAGCTTTATCTTCACGAGTTTCATCGAGCAGGCTTGCTGGAACATGGATGGTCCCTGCAAACGCTGCGGGGATCGGTTGTCCACCAGTTCATATCTGTTCTCAGTCCCGCCTCTCTGGAAAACCGGAAGGTGGTTCATGGCCTTGATCAAAAATCCATTGAAGCCAGAACGTACTTTTCGCCAGCATGTCACCAGCAAAAGCAGTTCAAATCGTGCCCCCATGCCAGTCTCCAAATGACCGAATATATGGCAAAGCATATTGTCAGCCTGCCTTTATGGGAGGAAATGGACAGAGATCATATACGCAAAGTTGTTGGTGCCCTCACAACCTTAGAAAGGGTTCAAAGCTGATGCGGAAGCTAATTATTTGGGGGGCAGGAGGACATGCAAGGGAGATTGTCTGGTTGTGTGAAGAATTAAACATTCAAATCATCGGGCTTCTGGACGAGCGTCCACAGATGAAAGGACTAACCGTGGAAGGTCTTCCCATTCTCGGCACATTGGCTGATATCGAACTGCTGCGGAATGAAGTCGATATTGTATGCGCAGGGGTTGGAGATCCGGCATTGAAGCGCCGCTTTGCCCTTACAACTGCAAGTTCAGGATTTCGATTTGCCCCTCCATTGATCCACCCTAATGTCCGTTGGTCGCGGAGAAATGTGATTGGAGCAGGCAGCATGATCTTTGAAGGGGCCGTTATATCGGAACAGATCCGTATCGGACAGCATGTGATCTTGAATCGAAGCGTGAGTGTCAGCCATGATTCAGTTATCGGCGACTATGTTACGTTGGGTCCCGGGGTTTGCCTTGCAGGAAACGTGGTTATCGAAGCCGGAGCATATATTGGTATCGGAGCATCGGTCAGGGAAAAAATAAAGGTTGGAAGCTGGTCCGTCGTAGGTGGCGGTGCCTTTGTGAAGGACGATATTCCTGAATACTGCATGGCCGCAGGAGTTCCTGCTGTTGTGAAAAAAAATCTATGATCTTAAATTGAGCGTTAATATCGAATGATGCAAAATCTGAAATAAATAAACAAGCGTTGTACAGCAGAAAAAAATTCTGCAGTGCAACGCTTGTTTATTGTAATCCTGGATTCAGATGATCGGCATCCTATTGCCTCACGTTCAAGTAGTCGACGAATGCTGCAGCCTTTCCCCTTTCACCCACACACCTTCGATCTCCAGCTCCGCGTTCAGCAGCACGATATCCGCCTGCTTGCCCTGCGCAAAGGAACCTGTTCGATGATCAATCCCGAGCAGACGTGCTGGCGTCAGGCTGGCTGCCCGTGAAGCTGCATTCAGACTCAAGCCTACTTCCTGTACCAGATAGCGGAAACCGCGAATCATCGTGAGCGTGCTTCCTGCCAGAGCGCCTCCGTCTTTCAAACGTGCGACACCTTCCTTAACAATTACAGGCAGGTCGCCAATTTTGTATTCACCGTCTTCCAGTCCGGCAGCGGACATCGCGTCCGTGATCAGTACGATTTGATCGGTAGATTGCTTCAATTGTGCAAGGAGCGAGATCGCCGCAGGATGCACATGAATGCCGTCTGCAATAACCTCCGCACTGATGCGTGGATCACTGAGCACCGCCCCGGCGGCTCCGGGGTTCCGGTGATGCAGCGGTGTCATGGCATTGAATGTATGCACTGCATGGTGCAGCCCGGCTTCGACTGCAAGCTGTACCTCTTCATAAGTCGCATCCGTATGTCCTAATGCTGCCGTAATTCGTTGCTCGCGCAGCCACGAAATGACTTCCAGCGCTCCCTCACGTTCCGGCGCCAGCGTAACTTGGCGGATCAGGCCAGGATATTGTTTTTCCCACGCTTCAAGCCAGGACACGTTAGGCAGTACAATATGTTCCGGGTTTTGTGCGCCAGGCCATTTGGGACTGAAAAATGGACCCTCCAGATGTACGCCTTCCAGCTGTGCAAAAGGCATGTGACCGGAACGGTAGCTATCCACTTCAGCCAATACCCGATCCAGACTATCTTTGGGAGCTGTCATGGACGTTGCTAACATCGCTGTTGTGCCTTGTGTACTGTGGAAAGAAGTGATTTTATCCAACACTTCCTTACTCGCGTCCATGAAGTCTTCTCCATTACCCCCATGTACGTGGATATCTATAAACCCAGGGACAATGACGCCATGCTTGGAAACAGGCACAGATATGGCTTCACGGCGAATGTGTTCAGATAGTCCCTCGGGTGCGCCAGCATAAAGGATTTTCCCTTCCGTCCAGACAAGTACTCCATCCTCCATTACACCATCGGGCAGTACGATTTTGCCTCGAAGAAGGGACATGCTTTTTTCATTCTCTTGCTCCTGTTTTTCCATATGTTCTACGTTCATTTCACCAACCTCCCTGCAGCACGGTCGAGCAGTACCACCACATTCGGATGACATTGCAGCAGCGAAGCGGGACATTGTGTTGTAATTGGCCCCATAAACGCTTCGCGAATAATTTCGGCTTTTTCCTCACCACGGGCGATCAGCAAGATTTGTTTGGCTTTCAGGATTGTACCTACCCCCATCGTAATGGCCTGAGTCGGAACTTCATCAATACTATTAAAAAAGCGGGCGTTTGCTTTTCTTGTCTCTTCTTTGAGATCCACCACATGTGTCCGCCCTGTGAGCTCGGTTCCGGGTTCATTGAATCCAATGTGACCATTATGTCCAATACCCAACAGTTGCAGATCTACAGGCCCACGATCATCAATCCGTTGTTCATAGGAAACACATTCTTGTCCCAAATCCGAAGCCTGGCCATCCGGCACTTGGGTTCTGGCGAGATCGATATCAATATGGGAAAACAATTGTTCATTCATAAAGCTGCGGTAACTCTCGCGATGTTCCACAGGAAGACCGACATATTCATCCAGATTGAAGGAAGATGCCTGCGCAAAGCTGACCAGACCTTTCTGATACAGGGCAATAAGCTGTTTATAAATACCCACAGGAGAACTTCCAGTCGCGAGTCCCAGTACAGCCCGGGGTTTCGTCTGTAGCAAACTGGCAATCACACCTGCACCCGTTGCATTCAAATCTTCTTCATTTTCAAAAATACGTATATTCATCTTCTTAGGCACCTCCGTTATGTTGAACTCGATAAGACTGTACATTGTGATACGATTGTTCCAATTTGGGGATAAAACGGTCAAAGTCGGCACTCACCATGCCTGTGAACAAAATATCAACGACATGCAGCAGCGCAATACGTGAAGCCATATCTCCCCGCCTCATGCCTTCTTCCAGGGAGGACGTAAACAATGGAATATCCGACACCGACGCGAGTTGGTTATTGCCATAGGAAGTCAGGGAAATGGTAGAGGCTCCAGCCTGTTTGGCACAATGCAAAGCATCGATGGTCTCCGGCGTTTCACCCGAATAGGATACCGCCATCGCCACATCCCCCTCACCCAGCGAAGAGGCTGACGTAATTTGCATATGTGAATCCGAGAAGGCAGTGCAGCTTTTGCCAATCCGCACAAGTTTCTGATAGAAATCCTGTGTAACAATTGAAGAGGTTGCGACACCATACAGATCAATGCGACGGGCGTGACATAGCAACTGAACCGCATGCTCCAGCCTGCCTAGATCCAGCAAACGGGTGGTATCCGCAATGGATGCGAGATGGTTGGCTTCAATGGCTTCTACGATTTTGGATAAAGGATTACCCGCCACGATATCCTGATATGCTGTTTCATTGGATGAATGGGACAATTCTGCGGCAAGTTTCATTTTGAAATCGGGGAAGCCTTTAAAATGAAATGATTTGCAAAAGCGGGTTACCGTAGCCGCACTTGTTCCGCTTTGCTGTGCAAGATGGTTAATGGTCCAGCCCGGAATATCGGATGGGGATTGCAAAATGACTTCTGCAATTCGTCGTTCCTGAGACGGAAGTTCATTCAACTCTTGCTGCAACGCATGTAATATGGCTGCCATGAGCGCTCCTTCCTGAAAATTATTTTTATAAAATTATATTAAATAAAGAAAATTATTTTTATAATTTCATTTTAATCAAGACTTCGCAGCAAATCAAGAGGATTTTCGCTGCTTATTCGCCGTAGGCATGATGAAAGTTTGAGAAAGCATCTTCTTGATTAAAAAACAGGATTCAGCTTATATTGGAGATAAACTTTGAAGCGAATGTGGATCGTTCATTTCAAGGAAGGAGTACACACGATGAATCAACGACAACGTCAAAAAATGATTCCTTCCACCTGGATTATTGCCATAAAACAGATCGAAGCTAGTAAATACTATGTCCTGTATGCCATCGACTGGAAGCGCGGAGCGCGACTAAGCTGGGAAGGTTGGAGCAGCCTAGCAGATTTATTGCAATTTCATATTCCAATCAAACATAAAACTGGCGGTACGAAATCTTCCTCCCAACCTGCTGCCAAAATTGCGAAAAAAGCAATCTGTCTGCACCTGAATGAAAAACAATACGGTGAGTTGGAGCGGCTCTTCTATCAGCCTTTTTCGAAGAAACAATGGAGATCCTTTATTCGGGAGCATGCCAATAATAATAGTAGGTGAGCTATCATGCCATATATGATTAATATTTCTATCACGCTCTGCCCGTAGCAAATGGTATACCCTTGGAATTTCTGCGGGCCGAGCCTCTTACCAAGGGAGCGTGATCATCAATGAAATCTCAGCAACGAAATCAAGCCTATTACAGGCATCACAGAAAGCGCGTCATTCAACGTAAAAAACAGCTTGCTATTCGGTACGGTTGGTCTTTCAAGTTCGAAGGGATTTTTGCCAAAGGAAAAATACATTGTTCCTGCTGGTGGTGCTGCGAAAAGACAAATCGTCTTGGCTTCCCTAAATCTGAGTTAACAAAAATAGCCAACTGCGATGAACAGCTTCTGAATCCTGACTTCTGAGAATATCTATTCAAACCAAGCGATTCCTGCACTTTAAGGATTCGCTTGGTTTCGCTTTCCAACATAAAACAAAAAAGTCTTTCCCCATTCTTCATCATGAAGAATAGAAAAAGACTTTCATGCGGCTTCAATCAACTGTGCAGTATTCGCGTCAGATCTTCAGTTCTCCGAGCTTAATCAGCTCTACAACTGCCTGCGAACGACCCTTAACATTGAGTTTCTGCATCACATTCGAAATATGGTTTGAAACACACAAAAAACTATAGCCTACCCAATACTGAATGGATCTCAACATTGTTTGCTTTATCAACTGTAATGTTTGAAACTAACTTTCTCAGGATCAGGTTTACTTGGTCTACTTCAGTAAATTGTCCTAGATCTGATAATTCATCAAGTGAGATGTTTATCTCCTTAAACTGTTCACTGTCATTCAAAGCTCGTTCTAATTCAGATTTCATTTTGGACAACTGTTCTTGTTTCTGTTTAATCTCTTGTTCATACTGTTCCTTCTCAAACTCATATTGCTCATCATCAATCTCATCATTTAACTTTTGCTTTCGGATTTCAAAAAGCAATTTACGTGCATTCTGTATCTGCTTCTCATATTTAGCGACTAACTTTCCGGTATCTTCTCTCGCTTTTTTAGTGAAGGTTACAGTCTTCCCCGACTTTGTTTTACTTCTCAGTTTCTCGCTCAATCTTTCAATAAGAGCATCTTTGAAATCATCGTATGGAATCCTATTGTGATTGTCACATGCAGTTTCGCCCTGTCTTCTTCTCTTAGAGCAAACTAAGTAACGATAGCTGTTCTTCTTGCCGTTAGAGGTCACAATGTTTAATGATGATCCACAATGCTTACACTTGATTATGCCAGCAAATACATTAACCTTGTTTCTTACCCCTCCACGCTTTCCACCGCCACGCTCTAACCGTATCTCCTGTGCCTTTCTAAAAAGCTCCTCACTAACAATTGCTTCATGAGTCTGCTTACCGCTTTCTTCCCACAGCTCCTTGTCACGTTTAACCAACTTTCTAGATTTATCAGAGATATTGTTGATATCGTTATAAACCTTTACAACTGTAAATTTATTAAATATGTTTTTACCTGTATATATCTCATTCGTTAGTATCCGCTCTACAGACGTTACTCCCCATTTCCCTCCCCTGTAAGAGGGAATTTTCTCTTTATTCAGATAATTAGTTATAGCTTTCTCGCCCATCTTTTGATTGACATACATATCAAAAATGAGTTGAACAAGGCTGGCACGTTCGTTAGGTATGATGGTTTTCCTATCATCGACCTTTATTTTGTCATAGCCCAATGGTGCAATAGTACCTAAATAATTACCTTTCATTCCAGACTGACGTATGCCTCTTCGTGATGATATGCTAATTTGCTCACTCAACTTTTGGTTAACTGCTGAGAATATTTGAAATTTAAACTCGTCATGATCAACTTGTGAATCATAGTTCTCGTCTAAGGACACAACCCTTAAACCAAGCTTATCCACAAGAGTTCTCTTCAAACCTAACGAGTCATACGTATCACGAGAGAATCTAGATAAAGAAGAAAAGAGGATGGTTTTAAAGTAACCCTTACTTGCATCCTCAATTAGTGTCTGAATAGATGGTCTTCCAACAATGGATGTGCCACTATCCCTGTCTACATATATGTACTCTTCACGAACCTTTAAACTTAGCTGTCTGGCTTTCTCTTCACAATCCATCCGTTGGTGTTCTGGACTGAACTTTTGTGACTCCTTTGTTGTGGATACCCTAACATATATTGCTGCATCCTCATATTTCATTTGACTTTCCCCTCAGTCTGTAGATTTAATTGTAATATCATAGTCTGTAGCAGGGAAATTTTTGATAGCTCTTTGTACTACAGTATCAACTACAAATTGGATTGCTTCTCTTGCTTCTTCTTCGCTACGGTTATCGTCTATAAAAATAAAGTTGAATGAGTTGGAATGTTTCTGCTTATTCGTTTCCTTCATCCATACACCACCCGTTTGACTTTCATACGGATAATGTATGCGAATGCTGCTTGGACGAATGACAGACAATGTTTTTGCTGTACTTTGGATATTTACTCACCTCCTTACTGGTATATCCGAGGTGACAGCAGGTGTCACCCTCTGACACCCCACTCTATACTGTCTAAAATCATTTCATATTTCTAATTGAGCCTATTCCTGTGTTTGCTGACTCTTTAACTTCTGTATGTATTATATTAGTTGGTCTTGCTTTAAAATAATCGCCATTCTTTCATAGGTGAAATTTCTACTGATCGTTATTGTTCCACCCTGTGGATGCTCTGTAGTTATTGAGAAAGATCCCGTATAGCTTAAGTCCTCAGGATTTTCATATTCTTCTATTTCTACCCTTCCTAACGTGACATCTTCTGATTGGAGCAAATAAAGGGAGTTACCTACCTGATGAAATCTTCCTGTGTCAGACTTTGAATAGGGTAAACCTATATGTTTAAATGCTGCGCCCTTCGTGTCAAAGCGTCGAAAAGTTTGCTGTTTCGATGGATCAGTCGTATTTACTACAGTAAATAGATAGTGAGGAAAGCTAGTTGCTTTAGCGCAATTCTTTGCATTTGTTAATACTTGTATGTTATCCAAGCTATAGCCTTCTTTTTCATTGACTCTGTCTATGGTTGGTCTGAAAGAATGTTTAAAATCATTCTTCATGTATTCTTCCGTCACCTCTTTCCACGACAACCAGAACTCTTTCTTCTTATCCAGAACAGCTAAAAGAGTCTTTCCCTCATCTTCCCATTCACATTCAACGTACTTATACATACCACAGTTGTACTTACAATTGATTATTCGGCTGTAGATGCTTCCATGGAGTAGAAATGCGCTGAATTTTTCATCATGTGTAATTATGCCTTCTTTGAAACATTTTTCTGCAAATGCTAGTGCACGCAACTTATAATCCACGTAATTTTGGTCACCATATGTATTGATCCACTCTTCTAATACTTCATCTGCAATGAGACGCTTTGCCAAATAAACCTCTCCCTTTTATATAAAATCGTTATTTTATAATATTTAATTACTCAGAAGTCGGACACCTAAGCCCGACCCTTGTAACTGTATAATTGCTACTCGCTTGTCTTTTTGTAATACCTCAGTTGAAGATGCGGGTTATAGAACATCTCGGTGCTGTTTGTATATGTATTATCAATCACGTAGAGTTCCCCCTCTGTAAATATTGAACCGTCATCAACTAAAACTTCATATAACTTCCCAACTGTAAAATCACTAGTGTTCCCACTAAGCAATTCGATAAAATCAAACTCATCATTTTCTGTAACTTCTCTTAAATCAGGCCGCATGTTTCGTTCCTCCGTGATATATATTTTTAATAGACACAATTGACGGGAAATTAAAAATCAAGTCAACGGCACCACCACCTTTACTGAGTGTCAAGGTGTCTATCTATATAGCACTTGTTAAATCGTATGTAGTTAATCCCATGCACTGAGATAGCCAAGCTGTATTTTTCCAGCTCGATCCAATTGAGGTATGTAGTTCGCGGGAACTTCACCAATCCTCCATAATAGCTGATCTTTTTCAATCGTAGTCATAGTTTCGAAGAGAACTACACTATTGTCTCGTAAACCGCATTCAGTAGCATTCAGATTTACATGTGTGGGCATGTCCTTTTTGCGCGCTTTAGTTATTGTCGCAACTTGCACTGTTGGGCTGTATCTGTTGCCAATATTATTTTGCAGGATTAGGACTGGTCTCTTGCCTCGTTGGACACTTCCACTGCTGCTGTTACTCAAAGAAGCAAACCACAGTTCATATCTCTTATATCCAGTCGTTTGAGCAGTCAACATTTCGTATCACTCCGTTTATCTATTGTTTATACTTGTATTGTATATTTTGTTACAATATATTTCAAGTGTTATTTTATAATATTATGATAAAAAATAAGGATCAGGCTGTATTTAGCCCAATCCTTTGTATGTTTATGCTTTATTAAGTGAAAAACACTTATTGTGAGTGGCGAGATCTATGTTTCTGTTGAGATTCTATAATTTTATCGATAATTGCTTCGAAATCATCTTCAGCAGTCACACCAATAAACTTCTTCAATCTTAGTTTTGAAATGTTATGTGTATTTGTTGGAGAGCACTTTACCCATGATTCATTATCTAGTTTAGCTTCTCTCCATTTGTTTATCACTTGTTTAAAATTATCATAGTATGTAGGCGGGTCGTCAGGTTTAGAGCCAGTGATCTCTTGTATTGTAACAATATCAGAATCTTCATTGATGTTAACTACAAGCACTGGTCTTCTTTTGCCTTTCCCGCTTGTACCTTTATAATAGATTACTGCTGACCATATTTCAGATATCTCAGGCTCTCTGTTCACACAGTTTCACTCACCTTCATATGACTCATCTTCAAACCACTCAACATGACCCTTGTTTGTTGGATCAAGTTCAATCATACCATCTTTACCATCAAGATATTTTGCATCTGCGCTAATGGCATTAAGTTTGTTTTTGAGGTGAGCATATTTTTTGTTTAGTGTTGTAGGCATATCTTTGTCCTCCTCACACATATTACACACATCTCCTTTTGCTCATAGTTGGTAAAAGCATTGCCTTCTTAGAATAGGTATATACCCACTTTCCCCAACGTAGAACAGGAAGATCGTACCTTTATGATACCACTTTCGTATAACATATACAATGTATATGCAACATTTAGTTGGTAAAAGTGACTGTTAGCTGAACATAGTTGGTAAAAGTAAAGCGCCTAGATATAGTCTAGACGCTTGTTTGTGATTTGTTACACATTGATTACTTGTTGAAGAGCATATATGCGTTTAAATCAACCCGTAGCGAAGAATTATTTTCAGCATAGTCCAAAGCCGTTTTTTTACTATTGTCTTTCAATTTTGTATCTGGCTTCTTATTGATTACCTCTCCAAAATAAAACGAACTATTCTCAATCACAGACAGCATTAACGCTGTTTTGCCGTCATCACGTTGAACATTAACATCAAGTGCATTACGATTAATCGCTTTATATGCCTCGAAATTATCCTCCTCAATTACGTACATCAGGAGAGTATTTCCACCATTAGTTGAATCTTGAGCATTCACATCAAGTGTACCATTATTCAAAGCTGTACGAATCTTCTCCGCATCCAATTTTTCATCTGTCGAATAAGTTTCTCTCAAATTTTTCACCTTTTTGCTTGTAGTTGTACTTGTATTATTGTCCGAGCTTTGACTAGGCACAATTGCCGATCCAGATTGACTACCTGTAGAACCAGTATTTGTTGTACTGTTTGTCGTTGATCCTTCTTTTAAAGAAACCTGAGTGCTGGTTACAGATTCAACAGAGTAACCCATTGCGTTCGCTGTGTCTCTTACAGGCAAATACAATCTTCCATTCACGTTCAATGGAGAGTCAGACAACTTTGCCTGAGTACCATCTACTACAATCTTCACATTACTTTGAGTTGCTTTAAGGTATGTAGTTGCCCCTACTGCTGTACCTGCTGTTAATGTAATACCAACCACGGCTCCGAGTAGGAATGTGGGTAACTTAGTAAACATCTTTTTCATATTGTGCACCTCCGATTTAAGTATGGTATAGCCAATACAGAGACTATACCATAGAATTATCGGTTAAAATTCCAGTTTTACTTAGAATTCCCTACTAAAATTTTAGAGAAATCGACTGCCTGCCCATTAATGAAAAAGAATGGCTGAGTTTCTGACGATTCCACACTTGTTTCTTCATTGACAAACTCCTCTTGAGGATTTGTAACCAGCTGTAGGTAGCGATCAATAATGTATTCATCATTGCAGTTCTTTAATTGTCCATAAATGTAAGAGTCCAAAGCCTTTGTTAAATCGTTGTGCATGACAAAATTCATCAAAATATCACACTCAGTCATAGTCGTTTCGTACAACTCTCTCGTTTCAATCAATTCTTCCATCAGTTTTTTCTCTAGTTCAAATCGTTTATCCATATGTATATTCTCCTCTATATGTTTGTTTAATTAGTTTAGATCGATGCGCGCACCGTTCATTTTAATGTTTCCTGTGGCCTTAATATTGATGTCGCCTTGAATGTCGATCCCAAGACCTGATGTTGTCAATTCAAAAGTTGAGCCATTGGACAATCCTAACTGATATGAACCACTTTCTGTAGCAATGAATTTGAAGTCTTTACTTTCTGCCGTAAAAGAGCCATTGTCAGAAATTAATGTGATTCCATTGTCTTTGAACCTCACACTTCTTTCACGTCCAAAGTTGCTTGCAGTATACACAACATCTAATGAACCATTCGGCTTAGAGATTTTTGCCTTTCCGAATCCATTTCCATCGCCCTCCCCCAAAGTGACCTCTGGAAAAGCGTCTGCTCCTGATCCAACAAAAGTATGCTGCTTCTTTAATTGAATATCCGAAAATGATGCTTTCTTAATATCAGTAGGTTCGTTCAAAGTAATTTCAGAAGACATTTCCCATTTTTCAGGTGTTAGATGATAGAAGATGA
>JAADXL010000885.1:0-15068 GCA_023337755.1 Pythium aristosporum
TCAATGAGAGAATGAGGCATGGACAGCAAGCCGCGTCAGTCCTCACGGCATAAGATCGCACCCGCCGCCCCCACGAGGAGCTTCGGATGACGTGAACTTACGCGAGCGGTGGCTGCGCGCCATTCCATCGGCAGGAGACAATGCTCATGGGCTCAGCAACTGGGTCTAGTCAGGAGGCCGATATTTGACCAATCAATGCGACGCAAATCCCCAAGGTGATTACTGAATACTAAATGACCACGCCATAATAAACCACAGCTCACGTCACTAGTTCATTATGCGAGTCTCGAATGTCGAGGTGGAGGTTGGGGATGGTGACCAAGATCATGATCGCAGCGTGGCAGTAGATGCGGCGCCACGCGAGCTCGATGCGGTCGCTCCACTGGTCCCTGGACGTGAGCTTCATGGCCTGGATGAGCGTCTCGCCGAGCGGATCAAAGTCCTCGGGCTGCACGCCAATCTTCATGTGGAGTAAGGCGAGCTCGGTGACTTTCTGGACGAGGTTCTCGGACTGGAGGAGCGACTTCATGCCTGTGGAAATGTGGACCAGCACGCGCGCCTGGGTCTGCGAGTTGCCCTTGAACAGCGCCTTGAGATGCGGCGCCCGTTCATAGAGCTGCGTGTAGAAGCACTCATACAGACGCCCCACGGGCGAGTCGGCGCCCAGCGCCGTCGAGTGGATGGTCTCTTTGAAGACGTGTTCCCAATGCGAGAAGGCGATGAGCCGGTCGTCGTCCGTGGACAACTCGCCAAAGCAGAAGTGGGGCATGTAGCGGCGAATGATGCGGCGAAACGGCTTGGAAAACTGAAGTGTGGACTCGCCTGAGTGGACCGACGAGGTCACACAGCCACCCATTTGACGGCGTGCGATTCTGTACGCTGAGTGCGATGGTCGCCACTGGCTGCGTTCACTTGCCGCTTGTTCGTCCCCGACCAACATGACTATCGCTCAGAAAGCGAACTAATTTTGGAGTCCAACCAGCACTTCTTTGGCAGCTTTTGTCACCAGTTCTGAGTCTGCCATGGTTGTTATCGTCTGTACGGTCGCGACCACGATCAGGATGCCTGGACGTCTTAGAGCGTGCCGGGTCTCAATGCGCTGCAAACGTTCTTACCAAAGGGTGATGGATTACTCGTGAAGCTCACAAGATCGCAGTGCGAACTCGGTCCTCCTCTCGGACGCAGTGACAACTCGTGCGTTCCACCGTCCTGGAATCCTCGTTTGAGTGTCTCTTGATGAGCTCCTGGACTCGTGCACCACGTGCCGGCGAGGGTTCATTCGTCTGGAGCATGCTTCACGCGACCCTGCTATTATAGCTGATTTTGACGTGAGTCAGCTAATAATCATCGCGACCTCTGTCTCTGGTCAGTCGGACCGTCGGATCTGGTGGCGGACTGTCGAAATCCTCCACCTATCTGTATTGTATATTCAGTGCTTGGTTTTGCAGAGATTATTTCGAGATGTTCAATGAACGACCGTTTCTCGAAGCGTGGACTCGAAGGCAAAGTGGACTAGAATAGAAGCCCCTGATATATCATACTCGAAGATTTGCTACAGTACTGTAGTAAAGGTCGGCGTCAGCATGCTGTCGTATCTTCTCGCTGCTTTCTTCTTTTTATCTCACTGGAACGCGCAGACTGTAATCTGGTAGAACGGGATCTTGCGAATCTGCGGATCGTCCACGCGGCACAGGCGCGCTGGTCCGACCACGGAGTACGTGCCGTCGTTGTCGCGGGCCACGTCAAACACCGTGATGCGGTGGTTCCATAGCTTCTCGATGCCACGCAGCGGTGCTAAGGACGTGACGATGTTCCAGTCGTCGAACGACAGCAAAACCCGGCCACCATAGACCAAATACCCGAGCCGGCTCATCTCGTAGCCGACCATGACGTGGCGGTCTGTGGTGGCTGGGATTGGATCGGATGTCACTGTGTCTATCTCCAAGCGGTCTCTCGTGTCGCGTAACGGCTGCACGGCTCCACGACTATAAGAGGAAACGACGTTTTCTAACGGCATAGGGCCAAAGAGACAGGTGGCATACGCCCATTTCGTCGTGCCCGTGCGGCTGTCGGTTTTGGGCTCCGTTTTGGGCTTTTCCGTGCGGCTTGCATAGACTTGCGAGCGACCGAGCCCGCCGAGATTGGACGCGCGCAGTGCGAGCACGCGTTCGATCGCACACG
Source organism: Pythium aristosporum (assembly GCA_023337755.1). NCBI lineage: Eukaryota > Oomycota > Peronosporomycetes > Pythiales > Pythiaceae > Pythium > Pythium aristosporum. The sequence continues at coordinate 2,182 of JAADXL010000885.1, forward strand.
GCACGAACGCCCGCACCTTTTTGCCGCTTGTCTCGGTCATGTTCTCTGCCAGCAGCAGCGGCACGAGGTTCAATAGCAAGAGCACCATCTTGATGTAGAAGAGCGTGTGCAGGTTGCCGTTGGTGCGCATGGCGGCGTCGGTCGTGACAAAGTCGGGCAGCGTGAGCGCGTCTACTTCGTGCGACTGAATGAGCGTCGAGAGCGGCGCGCCAATGCCAAGCCACTTTGAGAGTGCGAGCTCCAGGCGAAAGAAGTGGAGCAGACACAGACTCAACAGCGTCGGCGCAAAGAGCGCGTCACTCATGCGCCGGTACGTTAGCTTGGCGAGCGTGTTGAGCAGGCTGTAATAGAACAGCATAAACTCAATGATGCCCGGGTAGATGACGTACCATGCCGACGCAAAGGCAAGCTGGTCGCCGTCAACGTAGCAGCAGCCGGCCGTGAAGAACGCGCACAGCGTGAGCTTGAGCTTGGGGAGCAGCACGACTGGGAGGACGGAGAACGTGCGCGAGCATGCGACGGCGCCACCCACACCAGTGGTCTGCCAGCCCGAGGCGCATGAGCAGTAGCTTATCAGCATGGCAATCAACGCGATGCTCCAGCGATAGAGAATGATGAGCACCGACGTGTTGGAGATGAACGTTTCGAGCGAGTAGACGAGACGCGTTTGCTTGCGCGTCGCGGCGTCAAAGAGAAAGAGCCCGTAGCGCGAGCCATTGGTCGCAAAGATCAGGTCCTGGCGCATGAGCTCGATCGTGGTCGTCAGCTTGCCCCATTGCTGGATCGAAGTGTCTGGCGCGCACCGCTGGTCCTCGACGCGACTCGCTGAGGCGCACGTGAACTCTTGTTTCGTGACGGTATCAAATGCCCGTGCGACGATGCCGTACGGGCTGTTGCTCTGGGAGGTCATCATGTTGGAAAACCAACGCTGTCCGTCGGGGGCTTCGTACCAGCCATTGCGCCAGTCGCCGCCCGCTGTGCGTAGCCACTCCACGGTCTTGGCATGGCGCACGGCCTTGGGCACACCACGGAAGATACCGTACGCGTCCTTGGTGTCGAAGTTTGGGTCGAGGCGGAACTCACACGCTGCGCCGTCCAACGTCGAGATGATGTACGACGCGATGATGGCGTTGTCCCAATACGGCACAACCAGCAGCGGCAACGCCTGCGGGATCTCGTACGTCGTGTCGCTTCGGACACCATTCACAATGCGCAGCGTGTCGCGCGTGACATTAAAGCCGATGGCGTTGCAGCTGCTCTGAATGGCCTCGAGCGAGTAACCGATGCGCCGGCACGTTTGCGTGTACACCTCGGCGGCCACCGGCGTCAGCGCTATTTCGTTGGGACGCGCAACCACACGAAAGCCGTCGATCGCCGTGCCGGCTGTGTCGATCACTTGGGCGAGCTTCGGGTCGGCGAGCACCTGCGTGAGCTGCATGGGCACGAACGACCGGCCCCGCGCTATGCACACGATCGAACGGTCGGCGTACGGCTCGTCGTTTGCGCCTAGGAGCGGTATAGGGCCCAATGACGGGTCAACGCCGGCGTACAACACGTCGGACGTGGCCGACGTGTCCCACACGATGGCAAGGAACTGCGACAATATGAGCGTCGTCATGAGCGCGAGCATGCCCCAGTTAAAGAGACCGGGAAGTTGGGCCACGCGAGCGTAGACACGGGGTCGCATGTGTGGCACCGTCGGTATCGTTGTGCTCGAGGAGAGGGATACGAGACTGGTATTAGTTACTAGTTGGGATGCTGGTGCTCCAAGGACCAGAACGGGAGGACGGGAAGGGGCTTCTGTTTCTGTCGCAATAAATAGCTTGCTGACTGCATGACCTTTCGTGGTCGTCGAACACTGCGGGCCAGGACTCTTCTCGATCAAACGCCTGCAGCAGCTTGCGCTTGGACCGATTAATGTCGAACAGCATGACAACACCAAAGAGGTGGCGAGACTGAGCCTTCCATACACATGTGTACCCACATCAGTCGTCACATAATTTCTACTGCTTGTGCACCATGAGCACCGCACTGCCGAGGGCTAAGAGTGAGAATCGAGCGCATCCACAGCGCTGGCGGTGGTCTTTGAGAGTGGGAAGTCGCAGCTTATGTTGTGTTGTACAGAAATGTTTGTTCACCTCACGACTTCAAGGCGGCGTCGTGTCCAGATCGCATATATCACGTGGTACACACCACATGTACCGGTATTCGTACCGGTATTATCCCTCCGTAGGTTACACATTGACCGTACCCCTTGGTGCATGTACCCCTTCGTCCACCAGTCAAACCACCACCACCAAACGCCGTATTGATCACCATGGACGCGTCCGCTGGCGCTTCCGCGAGCAGCTACTCGGCGCGCGCGGGGCTCAGCAAGGTATGGAAGACTGTCAAGTCCCACACGGGCGTCTTCACGGGCGGCAAAGTGGAGCTCTTCCACGATCGCCACGGGCGCGCGCTGCTCGCGAGCATGCTCCACGACGACGTGGCCATCGTCGACGCCGTCACGGGCGAGCTCCAGCGCACGCTGCAGCAAGACGTCGAGGACGACGAGGCCAAGGAGAGCTTCGTGGTCTTCGCTGTGCGTCCGGGCGGGCGCCAGCTCGTCACGGCGGGCCGCAATCTGTTGCTGCGGCTCTGGGATCTCGACACGTTTGCCTGTGTGCGCACAATCAAGGCCCACGAGACACCCGTGCTGGCCATGGACTTTGATCCGTCGGGCACGCTGCTCGCGACTGGAAGCAGCGATCGCACGGTCAAGGTCTTTGACATTGACAAGGGCTTCTGTACCCACAACTTCCGCAAGCACACGGGCATTGTCACGGTCGTCAAGTTCCACCCTGATCCGAAAAAGCTGCTGCTCGTCTCGTGCAGTGACGACGCGACCGTGCGCGTCTGGGACTTGTTCGCCCAGCAGCAAGTCGCGTGCATTGCCGACCACATGAGTCCTGCGACGTGTGTGGCCTTCTCCACGGACGGCTACACACTGCTGAGTGCCGGCCGCGACCGCGTAGTCAACTTCTGGGACCTGCGCGACCACAAGCTGCGCCAGACCGTCGTGGTCCACGAGGCCATTGAAGGACTGCAGGTCGTGCCGGAGACGTTCAGCTGCGTCTCGTCGCGACTGCCCAAGAAAGACAAGGACGCCAAGGCCATCTACTTCTGCACGGCCGGCGAACAGGGCGTACTCAAGCTGTGGCAGCTCAGCGGCGCTGGTGTGTGCCAACCGCTCATGACGACCACGGCGGCTGACACGGCGTCGCTGACGCTGACGGCGCTGCTGCTCAGTCCCAAGCGCAAGGAGCTGCTCGCGGTCTCGAGCGACCAGAACTTTCTCGTTTTCAACGACAAGCTCGAGCGTACGTCGCAGATCATTGGCTACAACGACGACATCCTGAACCTCCAGTACATCCCCAACAGCACCGGCGCACTGTCCAAGCAGCTCGCTGTGGCGACCAATTCCGACCAGATTCGGCTGCTGAATCGAGAGACACTGTCTTGTGAACTGCTCTCTGGACACACGGATATCGTCATGGCACTTGCCGTCTCGCCCGACGGCAAGTGGCTCGTGAGTGCGTCCAAGGATCGCACGGCCAAGGTCTGGGATCTCGCCACGCGCACGTGCATTGCCACGTGCCCCGGCCACACGGAGGCCCTCGGCGCGATCGCGATCTCGCAAAAGGCGCCGCATTTCGCTATGGGAGTCGCCTACTTTGTCACGGGCAGTGCCGACAAGACGCTCAAGATGTGGAGCCTCAAGCCGCTCGCACAGGTCTACAAAACGCAGTCGAAAAAGGCCTTTGACGTCAAGTCCATTACGACGCTGAGCGCCGTCAAGGCCCACGACAAGGATGTGAACGCACTCGCGGTCGCGCCAAATGACCGGCTTGTGGCGAGCGCGTCGCAGGACAAGCTCATCAAGATCTGGTCCACGAACGACAACAAGTCGCTCACGCTGGCGGGCACGTGCCGCGGCCACAAGCGCGGTGTCTGGGCCGTCGCGTTCTCGCCCGTGGACCAGTGTCTTGCGTCGGCTGGCGGCGACAAGACAGTCAAGGTCTGGTCGGCCAAAGACTTTACGTGCCTCAAGACGTTTGAAGGCCACACGGCGTCCGTGCTGAATGTGCAGTTTGTGTGCGCCGGCATGCAGCTCGTGTCGTCTGGTGCCGACGGACTGCTCAAGCTCTGGACCATCAAGAGCAACGAGTGCGAGGCCACGCTGGACAACCACATGGACAAGATCTGGGCTCTCGCGGTCGCCAAGGACTCGTCCGAGATGGTGAGCGGTGGCGCCGACTCGACCATCAACTTGTGGAAGGACTTTACCGAAGAGCAGGAGCAGGCGGCCCAGGACGAGCGCGAGGCCAAGCTGCTCAAGGAGCAGGCGCTGTTCAACTGCCTGCGCAACGACCAGCTGCTCGAGGCCGTGCAGCTCGCGTTTGAATTGGGCCACCCGAACCGCCTGCTGCAGATCCTCAACGACCTTCTCAACGGCCCTCGCCATCAAGACTTTGCGACGCTGCCGGGGCAAAGCGGCAAACCGGATTTCACGAGCTTTGAGCCCGAGCAGATCTTTACGAGCGTCGTCACGAGCCTGACGACCGAGCAGCTCACGACGCTTTTTGACTGGATCAAAGAGTGGAACACGAACGCGCGTCACGCGGCGATCACGCAGGCGCTGCTTTCAACCATTTTACGGGAGATTCCGCCGCAAACGCTCAAGAAGATTGAGCACTTTGGACGCACGTTGGATGCGCTGATTGCCTACAGCGAGCGCCATTTTCAGCGCGTTGATCGCATGCTGCAGAAGAGCTATCTAGTCGACTTTAGTGTCGTCTCGATGAAGAACTTGCTGCCGCAGACGACCGACGAGAGTGCCCACAGCGAGTCGGACGCGGAAGAGAGCAGCAGCAGCGACGAGGAAGAGGAGACGCGGTCCAAGCGCAAGCGAACCAGTGCGGCTGGCGCCGCGCTTGCCAAGAAACTCCGTGCCTAAATAGAAAATCCATGTTTTGCCATCTCGTTTAACGTTGAACAGAATTACGGGTGCGTTTTCGTGGTTCTCTTCGCCCCGACAGCCTTGGCTTCTTGCTCTCGTTCCTGTGGAGTCTCCGGCCGGTAGATCTTCATGACGGAGAGAAACAGCGGCTCAACACCAGCATCTCGACACAGGGCAGCGGCGTCGGCCATGGCGGTCTCGGGGAACTCGCAAAAGGCTCGCGGCAGTCTGCGCAGGGCATCGAGCGAGCTGCCGCTCTCGATCGGCTCGGTCTGCTCGCCGCGCACCGTCATTTGCTTCCACCGCAGATGCTGCAGGCGGCGCACGTACTCTTGCACGTCACGCTCGTCTCCTTCGACCAGGACAACCCCGGGCCAGCCGATCTTGCTGAAGCCGCCGAGCTTGAGCTCGAGTGCCCACTCCTTGACGACCCGCCGCTTCGTGGACGCTATGATGTGGTGGAAATAAATGGCGCGGCGTCCAAGCAGCGTAGCCACCGACGCAACCTTCGCCACTGACTGGGTATTTCGTGTGGTTTCGTCTTTGGTCTGCTGAGCGATCGCGTCGTGCAGAGCGTCGGCCATGCATTGGTACAGCTGCAGCACGACCGGCTCACCTGGGACCCCTGTCGCGAGACCCAGCAGCTCCTTCTGGAGCGACTCCATTTGGACACGCGCCAACGAGGCGCAGCGCACGACAAAGTCGACAGAGGAGGAGAGAGGGTACCCACGCGGGTACGCAATCTCGAGCTCGGGCACTAACCCGTCCATCTCGAGGTGCACAAACCGAATTGTATACCCAAAGGCTGGCAGCTTTTGTAGCGGAGGAGGGTCACTCGTGTCGACCGCGAGCGACCGGTCGTACTGGTCCTTGAGTGTAGCGTCGAAGGTGAGCTCGTTCGGATCCAAGAACATGCTTTGCACGCACTCGAGCTCGTCCATTTGCTGCTGCCTCGCGTCGCGCAGCATCGCATCCTTCATAGCTGCTCGATACCAGCTTTGGTCTCAGATACCTTCGATCAATTTGGGACAAGGGACCTGGGATTTCCGTGTGACGTGTGAGAATATTGATACCCATGTTATGTGCGACTTGCTACAGTAGCCATGTGCGTTCACTGGGCTGGGCGCTATTGGCGTGGGACCGGTCATGAGATTACGTGGGCGGAGGCCTCCTCCTCATTTGCTTTGTCGCCATCGAACCCTCGCTGCGTCAATGGAAGGCGAGCCGCGTTCCTCCACTTGGGATTGCCTTGGAGAGTTTCGTAAGGAGAGAGAGCGAGTCCACTTTACATGGCCACGTCCTTTGAGAATACGGTACTCACGTGAATGTGAGAACGCATCCGTTCCTCTATGGCGTGACGGAGAAGAACTTGGTGATCTCCTCAAACGAGCGGCCGCGCGTCTCGGGCACTTTGGCGTAAATGAAGGCGATCGCCGCGGCCGTGAACGAGCCGTACAAGAGGAAACTCGCCGACATGCCTGCGACAATATGAATTCCATTAGCCCACTGATAGCACATGAGAAAGGGACACACACGCACCGCAGACTTCAAAGGTCGTGAGCAGCGTCTGGTTCACGAGCGAGCTGCCGAGCCAGTAGACGGCAAACGTGAGCCCCATGCCGACGGACCGGAGGTCGTCGGGCAGAATCTCCGAGCCAATGACAAACATGAGCGGCGCCCAGCTCAAGTTCCACGCATAGATAAAAAGATAGAGCGTCCAGATGCCGAGCGTCTCGCTCGCCTCCGACGCCGTGGCCTCGGGCACGATCGTCCCCAGGCCACCGGCGTCTTTGTGGGCGAACGCTGTGGCCATGCCCCAGAAGCACCACGCAAACAGCATGTCGGCAAAGAGCATGACCATCGAGCCGATTAGCAAGAGCGTGCGCCGGCCCACTCGGTCAATGACCAGCAGCGCCGTGCAGACACCGGCGAGCTTGGCTACGGCGACGCCCAGCTCCTTGGAGACGCCACTGAAGTGCGACTTTGTAGTGCCGCCAACAGTGCCCGCACCGAGCGAGTCGATGATGTAGCTCGAGTAGTAGAGCATGGCGTTGGCGCCCGTGGCCGTGTGGGCGACCGCAACCAGGACACTGAGCACTACACGGCGTCGCGTGACCGCGTCGGACGCAATGTGGCGTAGCGCGTCCCAGAGACTCGTGGTCACGCCCTCTTTGGCGGCGAGCTGTGCTCGGATCTGCGCGTCCGTGTCGTCTGTACCCTGCTGAGGGAAGAGCCGGCGGAGAACGGCGCGGGCCTCTTGGGTGCGGTCCTTCTGCTGCAAGAGAGAGGAAGGCAGGGTGGGTATATCGCTTACACTAAGAGAGAAAGACCTCGAGGGTCATAGAACGAGAGATAGAGCGAGAGGAACGTACGGTGATGAGCCATCGCGGCGACTCGGGCACGAACGGCATGCCGGCCTACAGTACATACAGCACGAGAGGTGAGCAAAGGACCTGTGAAACCTATCGTATGGACCCGCACGCACCAGTTGCACGAGCGGAGGCACCAGTGTCACGCCGAGCATCTTGCGCCAGCCGTCGACGCTCGACTGGAGCGACACACTGACAGCGACCGAGACGAGACAGCCCACGCACACCATGACTTCGTTGATGGTCACTAGCGAGCCGCGGTGGTCCGGGTCGGCGATCTCGGCGACGTACGTCGAGACGCACGGGCCGCTGCTGCCGACCGCGAGTCCCGCGAGGAATCGTCCGAGCAAGAGCACGTGGATGGACGGCGCAAACGTCATGCACAGCGAGCCTGCAAGGAAGAAGCCGCTGGTGACAATGATGGCGCCCTTGCGGCCGATGCGGTCGGCCAGCACGCCGCCAGCGAGCGAGCCGAACACGGCGCCGACCATGAGAATGCTCACGACGCTCTCGGCCGTGGAGGTCGAGAGCTGGAACGCCACGTGGATTTGCGGCAGTGCGACCACCATGACACAGAGATCGTAGCCAAAGAGAAAGCCCGAGATCGCGCTCAGAGCGACTAGCGCGACTTGCGTCCAGGGCACGCCGGCAGCGTGTGTGTGCGGAGAACTCGTCGCGCCATTGGGGACGGCGACAGCGATGTGGGCGCGCGGGGCGTCATCGTCCTCTTGATCGTCCGCAGACAGCGTCGCATTGTCGTCCTCGTCATTGTTTACATCGTTGGCGTTCGAGCCGTTGGCGGCCACGGGGCGGGCGACCTCGTCGCGCGGCGTCTCGACTTCGAGCGGCTCGTACGTGGGCTTGCCGAGCGCGCGCCGCGCGAGCGGCACGCCGCCGGCATCGCGAGAGACTCGCTTCTCGTCGCGTGACATAATCTTCCCGTCGTTGGTGTTCGCGTGGGAGAATCAACCGCCTGCAGGAAAGAGGAAAGATGGAGAGGAATCTGGGTAGGCATTAACGGGATGGGAATGGCATGGCATTCCTCAATCAATGTCGGACGAAACAATAATGGCTACAGCCACCAGTAGCGCAAAGGAGCTGCTCGTGTTTTAGCCAATCAAAGTGCTCGTAGATCCTATTTTGGCCAATCATCATCGATTATTAGAATTGGTGAGGTCGTATGTACCTCGTAAGTGGTTGCTTCTCCCGAGTCACCATCTTCATCAACATGGCTTCACAATTACTTCTACAAGTATGCGTGGGATCCAGAGCGGCGATGCAGCGGACGCCACAGCGCGAACGGAGCCTTCCGCTTCCTCTTCAAAGCTAGGGTTTTGGTGTTCGAACTTGTGGGAGCTGCTGGTGTGACGATGGATTTTGTGCGCTTCCGCTTGGTCGGTTTCTTCGTGGCGTTGGTGACGGGCTTTTCCACCGTGGAAGCTTGTGGCTCGTCCTCGTAGTCGCCATCGACGACCGGGTCCTCGTCGTATTCCTGCTCGGCGAGTCGCTCCTTCTCTTGCTGAGCTGCTGCAATCGGTGCGAATGGATACTGATACCAAACACCACAGATCAGATTGGGGATCCGCAGAGACAAGAAGAAGTAATTCCAAGTACCTTGGTGCGGTTGACGACAAACACGTAGGTGATGCAGAGCTCGGCGTCAAAGGCCTTGGCCTGCGGATCGGTCGTGCGGTGGTTGTACCCAGGAAAGTTGCGGCTATTGAACTTGCGTCGCTCTTTCAGTACAAAGCCCGCGGCTTTGGCCTGGTCCTCGACGAGCCAATTCGAGTACGGCGGTCGGTTCTTGAGCGTGAGGTGGGTCTCGCCCGACTTCACGAGCTTGTCCCGCGCGCTCTCAAAGAACTCGAGCAGCAGCGCGCGGTTGATGTGGACGCGCTGCTGGCCCGTGTGTGGGAAATTGAAAATGATATACTTGAAGAACGACGGGATCTGGATCCCCTGCTCTTGCGCTCGTTGTGGCAGCATGTGGAGCTTCGTGGCGTCGACGCAATGGAGCACGTGTGCACCAGCGTGCCGCACGGCGCTGATGCAGTCGGCTGCATTCGAGTACTTGGCTTTGACCTTGGCCTCTGAGTCATAGGACGTTGCCAATAGGTGACGACCTCCTCCGCGGTGCGTCACGAGTCCCCTGGCAAACGTAAAGTCTATTCTGACGGGAGTCAGGAGGGGATCCTCACTGGAGGGGGATGATCCACAAGCGAGACGTACCGCCGTCACCCAGCACGAGGATCTCGTCCGCCAGCGTGTAGAGCTTCTCAGTGTTCGTGGCGCTTGTCTGCTTGCCACCCTTGGGCTTCTTACTGGCGCCTGCGCTGCCGTTACTCGGCGACTTGCGCTTGCCCATTATTGGTTGTGGATGGTCCACTCAATAATTGGCTCGTGAATGAATCGTATCTCAGTGTATTAGTTAACCATAGGTTAACCTGTCAAAGTCTCCCCAGCTAAGCCAAGCTAATGAGCTGAACGAACTCGGTGACGGCGCATGGGCGCGTACCTGCGCCACACTTACGCAGATCCACTCTTGGCCAGGCACAGTTGGATGAACGGCTTCAGGACCGGGTGCTGGCTCCACAGCAGGCCGTGCGGCACGAGCCAACTCTGCACCTCGAAGAGACCTCCGCGCATGGGGACGTAAATGTTGGCAACGCCGCGGAGCGAGTGCGGGTCGAGCACACTGGGCCAAAAGTACTTGTTGAGCGAACCGACCTTGACCATGGCGTCTTCGGCGACAATCTTGAGGCGCTCGCACTCCTTCTCCATGGCTGGCCTGGTGTTCATCGTGAGCGACGACATTAGAACGTCGAGCGTACCGCTCTCAGTCTTCTGACGCTCGGCAGCTTCCGCCTACATGTCCAGCTCCATCTGAGCTGTCAAGGCCAATTCGATCTTGATGAACGCCAGCGCCGCCCAGTGGAAGACGGACGCCGGTCGTAGATACCCATGGGGATATCCTCGTCCATCTTGGCGTTCTTGATCGTAAACATCGGGACCGACGGATCTTTGATGTCGACCAATCTACGCGAATCGTAGGCCGCCCACCACTTGATAAAGTCGTAGCACTCTTGGAGCTGGCCGAGCTGCAGCATGAGCGCCGGGACGGCGTTGCGGATGCCGGCGTTGTCGTCACGGTTCAGTCGCAGACAGTCGAGGCCTTGCGCCAGAGCGAGAGTCACGCCCTCGAACGTGCGCGTGACAGTCAACGCGAGCATGTAGTCGCGCTTGGCATAGACAAACGGCCGCGTCTCGCCTATGTGCCAAAAGTGGCCGACGTGGTCCGTGAACAGCGCTTGCGGCAGCTTGGCGGCGAGCGCGTCCATCTTCTTGCGGCACTTGTCCACGTAGCGGCACACGTGCTTGTGGTTCGCAAAGTCGGCCTTCTGGTGGTCGCGACCGCAGTACGACATGGCCCTGCAGCGAGAGCACAGCGAGAGCTTCTTATCTTGCGCCGTGTTCATTTCGTGCGGCACGCGGCAGGTAACACTGCATGGCTTGTCCGGGCCACAGACAACGCAGCATGGCTTCGCGGGCAGCAGCTTCTGCACGAGCTTCGCGGGGACGAACGGAAGCAGCGGGTGGTACGTTTCGTTCTGGAAGACGAAAGTCGTCGACACGGAGCTGGCGGAGATCGTCGGCATGGTGCTGATGGAGAACGTCGACATGGTGGTGGTGGAGACCGTGGAGCGAGGGCGCTTGGAGATGCGCCGCGTAGGCGGACGGAGAATCGGAGAATGAGCATGCCGAAGGCTCCATGGCGGATGACGCGGGGTTGCTTTTTTCGCGGGGTCGTGAAGATCATAAGGCGCACGTCACAGATTTGAAAATATCAGTCGAAATGGAAAACGGGCAAATCATCTTGTATTTTGTATACCCGAGGAGTATATACTTCACGGGGTTAGCAACATTCTGCGGGAATTGTACTTCAATTGTCAGCTCCATGCATGTGACGTGTGACAGCCCCTGCTCACTCAAATGCCGCATTGGCAAAGAAGCGATTGATGAGGTCGAGCGCGACGGCCGGTTGGCTGGTCGGCACCATGTGACCAGCATTGAAGATCTTGAGAAACGCGAGGTTCTCAAACGCACGGACGGACCCGGCGTGGACGGTCCGCCCTTGCAACTGCTGTCCCTGCAGTGGGTCGCGACTAAGGAATGGCTTCTCGTCGGCTGCCAAGAAGCCGTCATGACCGCGCCACGCGAGCGCCTGCACCCACGCGAGATTGCCCTGCCAGTTGCACACGAAGTCGGCGTCGCCCACGTAGATCAGCACGCGCAGTCCGGCGTCCAAAAGCTCGGCCACGAGCGGAGCAAAGGACGTGGAGCGGTCGCCGCCGATAACCAGGAGTGCTGATACGTTGTTAGTCGCGGGCACCCACTCGCCCACGCGCGTCTCATTCACGTTCAGGTACGCGCGCACGTATGGTTGGTTCAGGAACGCCTCCACCTCTGGCATTCCGCCACAGAAGCCGAAGGCTTCGATGCCGTCCGGGCAAATCTCACGGAAATCATAGCTGTTCCACGAGTGCCTGCTCTCGAGGCTATCGGAGCACATGAATTCTGCTTCAGCGCACGCTGTGGTATTCTTTGCGGGCGCGGGGAGACAGTGCGTCTGAAAGGCCTCGATACACGTCGGAATGTCACGTTCCATTTGCGCGCGCTCCTCGCGAGTGAGCAGCGTCAGATTGTAAGCGTTGTCGTCAACCATATCGATCGCATGCTGTGTCTGCAACACGGGGTCGGTCCAGCCATTGCCAATCGCAATACCCTGCAAATTGATGTGCGTGTGGCCACTCACGTTGCGTTGGTTGTGCTGATGAATCGAGAGCGCCACGGCTGGAATGTAGTGCCCAGCGTAGCTCTCGCCCGTGATGTAGACGGCGCGACCAAGAAACTCGGGATGCTTGTCCAGAAAGCCCTGCAGGAACCAGTAGACGTTTTCGCCCACTTGCGTGCTAGTGGTGACGAGGTCCTCGTCGGCGCCATACGAGAAGCCAACGTTGGTCGGTTGGTCGAGCCAGATCATATTCGCCTTGTGGTTCCATCCGTAGACGTTCGTCTCAGCCGTGAGGTTCTCCGGTACGACGCGACACGGGCCGTTCTCTTTGAGCAGACCAATGAAGCTCGATCCGCCGGGTCCACCCGTGAGCCAGATCGCGAGCGGCGCCGTCTCAGGGTCGTGCTGGGCCTCGAAAAACCAATAGAAGTAGTGGTTGTCGACGCCATTCGCGAGCTGGATGTAGCCGGCTTCGTCGCGGGTCGTGCCGCAGAGACGCTCCGTGGAGGATGTCAAGATCACGGGGGGCGAGGACGTGGCCCTCCAGGAAATGAGTGCAGCGGTGAGCAAGAGGACCGCGCCCACGAGTGCAATGCCCAGAATGCGACGGCGACGAGGGGAGCGAGAGGCCGCCGACGCATTGGACGTCGCCAGCAGAGGCGTCTTCTCGTGCGTCATGAGGTTGCGGGAGGAGTGGAGGCTGAGGGTGCGCTGGGTAGGGAGCAAA
>JAADXL010000886.1:0-15067 GCA_023337755.1 Pythium aristosporum
ATTTGATTCCGAAAACAGGAACTACTAGTTGAGAACCTCCGGACCTTCCGACAAAACTTCAATGAGCTTTCGCGGGAGAGCATTCAGTCTGGGCAGGTTCTTGACTCGTAGGTGGTTACGCGAGGCTTCAATCAATGTAGACCGATTGATATACCACTGACAGTAGAATAGAAAGATCCCACTGGGCATATGAACGGATGGTTACTCAGAATCCCAGTCCTTCACTGATTAGAGGCTGAGTGGCCACCATAGTCTGTGGCCACAGTTTAGATGGAGCTTCCATATCAACTGTGGGGTGGAGACAGACTCGCTCAAGGTTGACCTAGACGCTTTGCATGTTCATACGAGTGACAGTAAAGAACCTCCTGGGGTTTCTCCATTTCCAAATTTCGCGTCTCCAAGACAAACGACCCGACTCGTATCCACCTCCTCAAGCCACTGAAACATGGTCTCCACCAAATTCTCCCAACTTACTGCGCTCGTCGCACTCCTTGCAGCCCTCGCCTCGCCGACTGCCACCGCGCGGCCCCGTGTCGACCCAGGAGTCCACCGTACGCTTCGTCGCCAGGCCACCGTCAACCTCATCGTCACGCTCAAGCAGGACACCACGGCGCCTCTCCGAGCGCTTCAGGAAACCACCTTTGAATCGCGTGGTGCCAAGATCCAGGCACTCGTCGACAACCTCCAACAGCACGCAACAACGTCGCAGGCGGACGTCGTCAAGATGCTTGCCCAAGAGCCCAGCAGCGCCACGCAAACGTTCACCAAGGTCGAAACGCTTTGGATCTCAAACGAACTCTTCGTTGAGAACGCTACGTTTGAGATGACCGAGAAGCTTGCGGGTATGGCGTCTGTGGCGTCGATCCGTGAGGAGGGACAAGCTGTGCTCGCGACGGATGGTACTCTTCAAGCTAGTGGGAATGCTACTACGGCGGCCAGTGTGGAGTGGGGAATTTCCATGATGAAGGCAACAGATGTGTGGGCCACTGGCAACACAGGCCAGGGCATTGCCCTGGCCTGTGTTGATACGAACTACGGAAGTTGCCACGCAGCACTTCGTGGCTGCGTGGCAACTTCCGTAGTTCGTATGGTTGGTTCGACGCGACAGCAGGCCAGGCGACGCCCTATGATGACGACGGTCACGGTACACTCACGTTGGGCAATGCGCTCGGTGGCAACGGCGTGGGCGTCGCTCCAGGAGCCCAGTGGATAGGCTGTCGCGCATGTAACAAATTTAGTTGCCAAGAATCGTGGCTCAAGTCGTGTATGCAGTTCATGACGTGTCCTACGGACCCGTCGGGAAAGAACCGCGACTTCAGCAAGGCACCTCACATTGTCAACAACTCGTGGGGATCTTCTCTTAGCGACGGTAGATACGAGGCTGCGCTCAAGACGTGGATTGCTGCTGGGATCATCCCCGTATTCGCGGCCGGCAACGTTGGCCCGAGCTGTTCGACACACTACTCACCTGGTGACAGCCCAAATGTGATCAGCGTTGGGGCCACAGACAGTAATGACAAACTCGGATTGTTTTCCGGCAAGGGTCCAACGAACGATGGCCGTGTGAAGCCGGATCTCTCGGCGCCCGGTGTTGCCATTCGCTCGTCCGACTTCCGAAGCGACACGGCCTACCGCACCGTCGACGGTACGTCCCACGCTACCCCGTACGTCGCTGGTGTCGTCGCGTTGATGCTTTCAGCGAACAAAAACCTGAGCCTCCCACAGGTGCGCGACATCCTCACCTCCACCACGGACCGTGCACCGACGATCAAGCCGAGCGATCGCACGTGCGGAGGTACGGCGGACGTGACATACCCCAACAACCAGTATGGTTACGGCCGCGCGAACGCGCTCAAGGCCGTGCTCAAGGCTAAGAGTTTGGTCCAGTAGAGAATGAGGGAGAGAGATGTATTAATGTAAAAAAATATCAATAGTACACGCACCGCTCGCCTGCTTTAACTACTCACTCTACGGGGGACACAACAGGATGATAAGGTCTGTCGGGATTGATATTTGGCGTGCAGAACAGAATCTGCAGGGAGAAGATGAACTGTGAGTCACAGTACTGTATGACTCCCCAACTTGAAGTCAAAGTGTTACCTCTTCCTGGCAACTTCAACTTCAAGACCCACTGGATGATGGATTCCAGTCACTCAGTCAAGCGCCTCTCCAGCCTAACTTACAGCAAAGGTTGCTCAGCAATCTGCTCGACACGTCAATCACGGAGGAATATCAGATTGGCCGTTGCATGTTCATCGTGAACGCTCCTGGAAGGATACAGCCTATGTATGGTACAGTGTGGTGACACCAATAATGGTATGCCTCAGTACTGTTATACGACTGCTTCGCCTTGGAGGAGATGGAGTTCGCTCATTTGCTTTCGAGTTTTAGACGTTTAAATCTAGAAGTAGCCAAGCAGTCCGTTGAGTCCATCATAGGAGCACTGACAGTGTGGATCATCACCGATGGCGGACTGCAATAGGGAGCAACCGTATTACAGTATACAGAATTTAGTTGCCACAACCTCCATGCGGGAGGTAGCCTAATGTACTGATACCGAATACTATTATAGGTTAGTGGCGGGTCAATTACTTACAATCAACCCATAAACGGGGCAATTAATCAGATTCAACGATCCGCTCTCCCAGCTGTGGAGCAGTAACACCCAACACACCGGATTGCCACCCCCTCAGAGTCTGTTGTGTGAGTCACACAACAGACTCTGTTGTGTGTGCATGTGCGTCACTCAGTATGGAGGATCATCGACCCTCAAGCTTCGCGTCATCACGGCCCACCTGTTCGAACTGGCCACGGGGGAGCCGAGAGACGTATCCCATTCTCCAATTTCGCGTCTCCAACACACACAACTTGGCTCGTGTCTCCAGGACGAACGACTCGACTCGTACCCACCTATCCCACTTAACCCTCCGGTTCTCCCACGCCACTAAACCATGGTCTCCACCAAGTTCCCTCAACTATCGGCGCTCGTTGCAGTGATCGCAACACTCTCCGCGCCGACTGTCACCGCTCGGCCGCGTGTCGACCCAGGAGTCCACCGTACACTTCGTCGCCAGGCCACCGTCAACCTCATTGTCACACTAAAGCAGGACACCACGGTGCCTCTCCGAGCCCTCCAAGAAGCCAACTTTGAAACGCGTGGTGCCAAGATCCAGGCACTCGTCGACAACCTCCAACAGCACGCGACCACGTCCCAGGCGGACGTCGTCAAGATGCTTGCCCAGGAGTCCAGCACTGTCACGCCAGCGTTCTCCAAGGTCGAGTCGCTCTGGATCTCGAACGAACTCTTCGTCGAGAACGCCACCTTTGAACTGACCGAGAAACTCGCGGGTATGGCGAACGTTGCGTCGATTCGTGAGGAGGATCGCCTCTCGCTCGCGACGGATGGTACTCTTCAAGCGACTGGAAATGCAACCACGGCAGCCAGTGTGGAGTGGGGAATTTCCATGGTCAAGGCGACGGATGTGTGGGCCACGGGCAACACGGGTCAGGGTATCGTGGTCGGTGGCATTGACACGGGTGTGCGCGCGACGCACGAAGTGCTGCGTGGCAACTTCCGCAGCTCTTTCGGTTGGTTTGACGCGGAACAAGGCAAAGCGACGCCCTATGATGACGACGGCCACGGGACGCACACGTTGGGAACTGCAGTTGGTGGTTTAGGTGTGGGCGTCGCTCCAGGAGCCCAGTGGATTGGGTGCCGCGGCTGTAATACGGGTTTCTGTTCGGAGTCGTGGCTCAAGTCGTGTATGCAGTTCATGACTTGTCCTACGGACCCATCTGGGAAGAATCGTGACTGCAGCAAGGCACCCAACGTCGTCAACAACTCATGGGGCGGGCCAGGTGGCAGCCTCAACTTCGAGCCTGCGCTCAAAGCATGGATCGCCGCAGGCATTATTCCCGTTTTCTCTGCCGGCAACGCGGGTCCCGGCTGCTCAACTCTTGACTCACCGGGCGACAACTCGAACGCGATTGGCGTTGGGGCTACCGACATCAATGACGGGCTGGGTAGGCTCTCCAGCAAGGGCCCGACAAAAGACGGCCGAGTGAAACCGGATCTTTCGGCACCCGGCATTGCCATTCGCTCGTCCGACTTCCCAAGCGACACGGCCTACCACACTGTCCAGGGCACGTCCCATGCCGCCCCGCATGTTGCTGGCGTCGTTGCGTTGATGCTTTCGGCCAACAAAAACCTGAGTTTTGCGCAGGTGCGTGACATCCTCACCTCGACCACGGACCGGGCGCCGACCATCAAACCGTCGGAGATGACGTGTGGCGGGACAGCAGACTCGACGTACCCCAACAACCAGTATGGTTATGGCCGCCTGAACGCGCTCAACGCCGTGGCCAAAGCGAAGAGTATGGCCTTGCAGTGAGGTCCGTAGACCATCGCGATCTGAACAAATGATGAGTACATGAGAGCCATGAGAGCGCCGCCAGTCGCCTAAGCACATCTAACCGAACTATGGAATGCCAAACGAATGTCGAAGCACTTTTGGAGAGTCTTGGATTTCCCTCAACCTGGCAGCTGAGGGCGATTTTCTCATCGCCCTCGCCGTGGTACACTGTACGTGCATGGGATGCGCGATGTGTGAGGTTGCTGACCTCATGTAACCTCAGTAAGTGGATACTGAGGTCAAATGAGGTTCTCCTGCAGCAACTTTGACAGTACAGGAGTACACTCTACGGGCATCGCAATCTAAAGTCTGCATTACCACCAAAGGTATGAGCTGTCCTGCCGCACACTTGGCACAGTGCCTATCAAGAGTATGAGTAATAGTGTTAAATGTCAGAAAGCCTCTCGCTCGTGTGTGAATCGGATCCCACGCCCCAGCCAGACGAGGAACTGGACTTAGCTGGCGGCGATTATTTGTCGACCACACAGCGCAATGTAATCCCGCTTGGATTCGGGCCGGATCGGCTTTGAAGGCCCTCTTTCTGTACTCCAGGAAGTGCTTCAGTTCTCCAGTCCTCGGAAAACCGAACAGAAGGCACTGTACAGTACAGTCCGTTTCGGGGCTAAGCCCGCAACGCTTTTTATCGACCTCTATTATTTTATGCTTCTATGAATGAGAAGGAGATGGGTTATGTACTGAACCAAGTGCGCAACTGACCACTTCGTGTTGCGCTGGATGGGTCGGGGATCTGTAAATCTTACCATAAATTAATATGTTCCTGACTTCCTCCTCGTCTGCTGGATTTGCAAGCAACCTGATGGCCTGGGAAGTTGGATATCTCAGTAGCGGGCTTAGCCCCGAAACGGACTGTACCACTGAGTCGGTGGTACTGTCGACGGTGACCGAGGGAGCCACTTCGGTCGATTTACCAAAATGTGCTGATCATTGAAGATGATTCCACCAACGTTTTCTTCATTATTTGGTCACATTATGGCGAGCTCATGAGATATTATGAGAAGGAGCCCTCACGGGAAAGCATTCTCAGATAGCAGGTGAGAGGAGTCGTGTACTGTATCCCCCACAGCCATTATCGATCACTCAACATCCCGCTGTACTGAACAGCCTCCCAGGATCGATTCGATCCTGGGGGAGGCTGATTACTGATAGGCAATGTGAGTGGCTGGGACTCCTAGCCTAGGAGCCACATACCAATGACATCGGTGCCTCTGTCTCCATGGCACACGGCGTACAGTGTCCACTGTCAGACGCTCTCGAAAGCTTTGTCATACTGGTGGTAGTATAGTACGACTGTGTCAATTAGATTGGAAAGGAAGTCGATACACCTTTGCTGCGGCCGATTTGAGGCCCTTGATATATAACTATCGAACAGTGATCGACTCATCTCGTGCCACACATCAGCGAATCAATATCCAGAGCTTCCGGGCAACGCACGGCATTAGTTGATACTGTACGAGAAGAAAATCTGCATTCTCTGCCAATACTTAATACTGGCGGCTCGACAGTGCACAGTAGCACAGAACGGTATCCACAGAAGCATCCTCAGGAGATTTAGGAGATTTTAGAGAGATCCAACTCAGATTTGGACAGTCCGCAATCGCCTAAGCGTACTTTTTTTTGGACAGTCTCAAATGCCACGGAAGCAGCGACATATCTTCTGGATACAAAAGCAAACGAAAAGCATCAGGGCGTGTACATGAAGCACAACAAGTGAGTACACTTTCTGTCGTAGTCAAGGGTCATTTGTCTCTCGAAGCCAAAACGTGAGTTATTAGGGAGGTTGTTGTGCGAAGGTTGATGAGCGAGAGCTCGTGAACACAGCGCTTCTCTATCAGTCAGTTCACCTCGGTGTTTTATCACATTTTTTTGAAGGGAGTGTACACTTTATGTCCATCTCCCGCAAATCTTTAGGTTGTGCCGGCTTCAACGAAACTAGAGGGGCGCTGTCTGAGAACAGAAACTACCGAATGTGGGACTCCCGCGTACTTCTACATCCCGCTACAGTACACTGTACTGGGACATGCAACAGGCAGCCTGGTGTGGCTTTGGCCGGCACGTACTGTACTCTAAATGGAAGGTATCCATACAGTTGGAGCAGTAGCCACGAAGGAATGTATTCCAACTAATCTCTGCATCACTGCTATGGCGAACGTTTTGCAATCACGTCAATGGCATTGTCATGGAAGCAATTGCTAGGCTGACTGATGACTGAGATCTTCCCTCACTACCTGGTCATCTTCACTCACTCATAGCCGGGCGGGTGGCCTCGCCCACCCTCAGGGGCCCTGTATCGGATATGCATGGCCTTCCTTCACTGCGAGCGATCGTGGTGGACGGCTTCGCTTTCTCACTTTGCAATTTGCTTCGACGCCCAGTCTTCCAGTCTCTTCACCCAAGCAAGCGCCCATGGTTTCTGTTCGCTTTGCCCCGGCCGTCGCGCTCGCGACGCTGCTTGTCTCGTCAGTCTCAGCTGCGCCGCGCGTCGACTCGTCGGTCCACCGCACGCTGCGTCAGCAAGGCACGGTGAACCTCATCGTCACGTTCAAGCAGGGCACGGCTGCGGTCCTCGAGTCGGTCCACGAGGCCGACTACGCGACCCGCGGCGACAAGATCAAGGCGCTCGTGGCGAGCCTCGAGGCCAACGCCCAGGCGAGCCAGACCGAGCTGGCCAAGATCCTCACGGAAGAAGCCACGACGTTCGAGTCGTCGACTCCGTTCTGGATCTCCAACCAGCGGTACTTCAAGGGCGCGACGCTCGCGCTTGTGGAAAAGCTCGCAGGACTCTCGTCGGTCAGCGAGATCCGTGAGGAGATTGTGCTTCCGTTGCCGACAGTCACACCGGCGTCCAGCAATGCTACCGAGGCTCAGCCGCTCGCCAACGAGTACGGTGTGACAAAGGTGCAGGCCGACCAAGTGTGGGCGGCTGGATTCAACGGCCAGGGCATTGTCGTGAGTTCGATTGACACGGGCGTGCTGGGCACGCACGACGCGCTCAAGGGCAACTGGCGGTCGTCTTACGGCTGGTATGACCCAAGCTCCAAGAAGCCGACGCCCACCGACGGCAACGGCCACGGCACGCACACCATGGGCACGATTGCCGGTGCCGGTGGTATTGGTGTGGCCCCCGGTGCGACGTGGATTGCGTGCCGTGGGTGCGCGACGGACGGATGCTCCGAGTCCGACTTGCTCACGTGCGCGCAGTTCATCACGTGCCCGACCGACGCGGCGGGCAACAACAAGGACTGCACCAAGGCACCGCACCTCGTGAGCAACTCGTGGGGTGGTGGCCAGGGCGACTCGTTTTACAAGGCCGCCGTCGACGCGTGGCAGGCCGCCGGCATCATCCCAATCTTTGCCAACGGCAACTCGGGACCGAGGTGCACGACGTCCAACTCGCCGGGCGACTATGCCAATGTGATTACCGTGGGCGCGACCGACTCGTCGGATGGCCTCGCGAGTTTCTCGAGCAAGGGTCCGACCAAGGCCGGTCTTCTCAAGCCCGAAGTCTCGGCGCCCGGTGTGAGCGTGCGCTCATCGTGGAACACGGGCAACAGCGCGTACAACTCGATCTCGGGCACGTCGATGGCGACGCCCCACGTCTCGGGCGTGGTCGCGCTGCTGCTCTCGGCCAAGAGTAGCCTCAAGTACGACGACATCAAGAACCTGCTCACGGGCACGGTCGACACGGCGACGCTCAAGAGCTCGGGCTACAACTGTGGCACGACCAAGGACGGTGTCTTCCCCAACAACATGTACGGCTACGGCCGCGTGAACGCGTTCTCGGCGTACAAGAAGGCCACCGGCGGCGAACCAACGCCCACGGCCGCTCCGACGTCGGCTCCGACATCAGCTCCGACCTCGGCTCCGGGCCCGACCCCGGCACCGACGACCCCGGCACCAACGCCCGCGCCGACCACCAAGACCCCGGCGCCACCGTCGCCCAACAAGTGCGACGGACTCGGCTTTATCCAGTGCTACTTCACCGACGGGTGCAAGTACGACTTTAACAGCGGCAAGTGCGTGCCCGTCTAAGCTGGCTCTTCTTGTCTTGGGTGCCCCGCGTCCAGACAAGCAGCCCTCCACAGAGAGTGCGTTGCGGCCGCGGGGGGAGCAACCTTCCGGGGACTGAGTGATTATTGCTCTCTCTCTCACTACTCTAACTTCTAGTGTCGTGTGTTTCAGCTGCGTAGTGCAGGAAAACAATAAGCAAAGCACCAAATGAATCGATGTTCTTTCACCACGTTGTGGTTCCGCTTTCTTCTCACGTTTAGTTTCGTCCATCGCAGATCTGGCAAACTCTTGATGCTCATCCCATGTCCATACAGTTAAGAGCCAACTGCTACTACGTAGTACCTCCGGTCTGAAAATGAACCGCATTTGCCAAAAAGTCCCACTCCATGCTGAACTCATACCCTGTCTAAAGCGATTGAGAGGTCAAATTTGAAATCCGGAGATCGCGCCATTTTTTTCAACTCAAATTTTTGAGCAGCTCACTTCTCGATCTGCGGCGCCGACAAGACTCTCTGACTTCTACAATGCAGTTACGTCCACTTGATGCGGCGTGAGCGCACTTACTCGGAGCGTCGCGCTGTCAGGAAGACACTTGTGTGCCGGAGCAACAACGGCAAGCTCAAGTACGGTCAGCGCAAGGTCGTCGAGAACGGCCCGCCAACTCCATTTTGTGTCTCCGTTTGAAATTCTTCCGCAAATGCGGTTCATTTTCCGACTGGAGGTAGTAGTAATCGAGGCGAGTTGGGCCTCAAGCCCCTGAGCCAGGCTGCTCCAGTGAGTCGGTTCCGCAGGTTGACACCAAGACTCAGACATGGAAGAATAAAACCATCCAATGTAGCCATGCACGTGCAGTATGGTCCTTCAGAGGACTTCTGGAAAGACCATCTGCACGGAACCGAACACTGTTGTGGGTCTCAACGCGTACGACAAAACCACGAACGAACAGCCAGTGATACCGATGGCTTGCGATTCCCCCGTCACACGTTGTGACTCGCAAAACAATCTGACTCTGATAGGTGGTTAGATTTGAAAGACTGATCTGGTGAGACTTGGAGTTGGCGGAGCTGGACAAGAGCGACAAGAGAACGGAACGAAACGACGCTACTCAGACTCGATGGGTGCTGTCGAACGACAACGCTAGAGGAAGCAATGAAGATAGAGTACATCCTCCTCCAACACCATGGGATCCTGGGTCTTCATCAGGGTCTCGAGGGTCGAGTCGGCAGTCCCTCACTTCTTCCTCATTCCACAACTTCCTCCGCCTCGCGCACCAACCACACTCACTAGCAGTCACCCTCAACTCTCGCACTGTCCACGATGGCTATCTTCTCCAAGCTGACGTCTCTCGCGCTCGCCTCGGCGGCGCTTTGCGTCGGCGCGACGACCCTGCCCCAGGTCCACCCGAGCGTCCACCGTGCGTTGCGCGCACAGGGCTCGGTCAACCTGATTGTGACCATGAAGAAGACCACCAGGGATCCACTCACGGCGTTCGAGTCGTCTGAAACCTTTGCCTCGCGCGGCGAGCGGATCGAAAATTTGGTCGAGCGCCTCTCCAAGCACGCGCTCGAGAGCCAGGCGGATCTTAAGGCACTGCTCTCGCTGGAGGAAGCGTCGTCGCCGCCGCTGTTCGCGGGTGTCCACAGCTTTTGGATCTCGAACCAGGTCTTCATCCAGGGCGCGTCCATCCAGATGGTCGAGAAGCTCGCGGCACTTTCGTCGATCGCCGAGATCCGCGAGGAGCAGATCCTCACACTTCCCCCCGTGGTCCCAGGAACGGTCTCGAACGCGACGGCGGGCTCTCCCGAGTGGGGCGTCAATATTATCCAGGCCACGAACGTATGGGCCAAGGGCAACACAGGCAAAGGCGTGGTGGTCGCAACGATCGACAGCGGTGTGCTCGGGTCCCACGAGGCACTCGCCGGAAACTTCCGCGGCGCGTACGGCTGGTACGATCCCGAGTCGAAGAAGGCGGCGCCGTACGACAACAACGGTCACGGTACCCACACAATGGGCACGATTGCTGGTGCCGGTGGCATCGGCGTGGCACCGGGCGTGGCCTGGATGGCCTGCAAGGGTTGCCGCTCGGACCAGTGTCCGGAGTCGGATTTGCTCGCGTGTGCCCAGTTCATTACTTGTCCGACCGACACGGACGGCAAGAACAAAGACTGTTCCAAAGCGCCGCACGTCGTGAGCAACTCCTGGGGTGGTGGCCAGGGTGATGCGTTCTTCCAGGCCGCCGTGGACGCCTGGCGCAAGGCCGGCATCATCCCGATCTTTGCCAACGGCAACTCTGGGCCCGAGTGCACGACCGCCAACTCGCCCGGTGATTATGCCAATGTGATTGCTGTCGGTGCGACCGACTCGACGGACGGACTCGCGAGCTTCTCAAGCAAGGGCCCATCCAAGGCAGGACTCATGAAACCCGAGGTCTCGGGCCCGGGCGTCGATGTGCGGTCAGCGTGGAACTCGGGCGACTCGGGGTACAACACGATCTCGGGGACGTCCATGGCGACGCCCCACGTCTCGGGTGCCGTCGCGCTGCTGCTCGCGGCCAAGCCGGGCTTGAGCTTTGACCAAGTCAAGCAGACGCTCACGTCGACCGTCGACACGGCGTCGCTCAAGGCCACGGGAAAGACCTGTGGCGGCTCGAGCGACGCCAAGTTCCCCAACAACATGTACGGATACGGACGCATCAACGTGCTCAAGGCGATTGCGGCGAGCAGTGGCGGTGAGACGCCGGCGCCGACCAGCTCAGTGAGCCCGTCCCCGACGTCCGCGCCCTCGGCGACGCCCGTGCCTTCGCCCCAGCCGACGCCTCGCCCGACCACGAAAACACCGACGCCGTCGCCCTGTGCGCAGCTCTCCAAGCCGCAGTGCCAGCAGTCGTTCGTGTGCCTCTGGGACGGATCCGCCTGCACGGAGTGGCTCCGCCAGTAGACGTGTTCAGTTCAGTCCTTACGCCAGAGAAAAAAGTCCAGTCTTGCTGGCGAACAGTACGTAGTGAAAAGGATTACAGAGGTATTACACTGGAGAGAAACGGTATTTTCTTTTAGCGTCTTGCGTACAGTTCTTTTTATGTCTGGTTCCTTCGGAGCTGCAGGATCGCTCAGGGATTGATTGCTCTTGTATAATTTGGAGCGAGAAGCGCCATTCACGTGGCGATCAGACTGGCCCCACGACTGAGCATTTGCCGTGTTTGTGCTGACCAGACCAGACTTTGCTGTACCTTTTGTAAGGAGAATGCCAAGCACGACGTGAGCGATTGTCATACCGTGTCCGGGGAAGGGCCAGTTGCTCGCTTGAGAGAATACGATGTTCGTGCTTGTGCCCATTCTCTTTCCCCTCCCAGCTGGGTGTGTTCTGAGATTCACAAGATGCCGACTTGTTGCCGAGCACATGCTCACCTCCACCTGCGGATCTCGTTCTCTCCCTCATTCTCCATCCTGCCTCCAAGTCCGCACATCGTTCTACTTCTTTCAACAGCACCACCAAGGCTCACGTCCCCCTCCGTCCCATGACGACGACCATTAAGCACACGCAGCTCAGCAACGCGGACCAAGTCGAGCGCGTTTCGCTGCTTTCGTCGCTCGGACAAGCCAAGGAGACCGCCAACGCCGCCGATGGGTATGTCGTCGCCAAGACCCCGCTGGACCTCGAAGGCGGTGCGCTGCGCCCGGGCGGTGCCCCCGATCTCTTCGGTAAAGAGTGCTTCGGTCTGCTCGCGCAGTACGCGGCCGTTGGCATGGTCTTTGGCACGCTGCCGGGCGTGGTCTACCCGTTCCTGACGCAGTACCTCAACATGGAAGGCACGCAGACGGCGTCGGCGCGCGTGCTCGTGACGCTTCCGTGGTCGTTCAAGGTCGTCTACGGCGTCATTTCCGACTGCTTCCCCATTTGTGGGTACCGCCGCCGGCCCTACATGTTGCTCGGCTGGGGCGTCTCGTTTGTCATGCTGCTCGCGATGGCGTGCATGTCGCCGGGGCCGCCGTACTACCCGGACCGCAAGTACGCGACCATGAAGCCGGCCGACATAACGCCGGCGATCCGCGCGACGTTTAACGAATCCTCGCGTGACAAGGGCGGCGTGTTTATCATCCTCATGATGCTCACCGCTGTCGGATACGTGGGCGCCGACGTCGCGGCCGACGCCGTCGTGTGTGAGCTCGCACAGCGCGAGCCCGAGGCCGTGCGCGGCCGCACGCAGACGGCCATCTACACGACGCGCACCGTGTTTGTGATCGTGTCGCAAGTGCTCTCGGGCTTTTTTTTTAATGGCGTCGCGTACGGCGGCGACTATTCGTTCTCGCTGTCGTTCCCGCAGCTCATGCTCGTGCTCGCGATCTTTCTCTTGCCTATTCTGCCGCTCACGTGGTACTTCATTGCCGAAGAAAAGTCGGCCGGCGTGCCGCTCCGGAAATACCTCGGCGATCTCTGGGCGTTGCTGCAGACGCGCGTCATGTACCAGGTCATCGCGTACCAGTTCTTTGCCGGTCTGCTGGACAAGATGGTCTGGGTCGCCGCCGATCCCGTCGCGGCCTACTGGATCCGTGTGACGAATCTCAACGACAAGCTCCAGGCCATCGCCTCGAACGCCGTCTTTGCTGTCACGCTCGCGCTCACGGCCAAGTACGGACTCCACTGGAACTGGCGGTCCATGACGGCGATCACCATGGTCGCCGTGGTCGTGCTCGACGCGATCGTGACCATGCTGGGCGTCTGGGACGTCGTGCGCAGCCAGTGGTTCTGGCTCGGCGTGCCCGTGGTCGAGCACATTCCGTCCAGTATCAACTTTATCATTGGCACGTACGTCATTGTCGAGCTCGCGGGCGACGGCAACGAAGCCGCCGTGTACGGACTCGTGTCGACCGTCGCCAACTTGGCGCTGCCGCTCGCGAGCACGATCTCCAAGAACCTCAACTCGTGCTTTGCCGTCACGAATACCGACATTCAAACCGACTCGACCCACGTGCGCTGGGCCGTGACCGCGACGATCGCCATCAGCTACGCCGGCAAGCTGCTCTCGCTCTGTCTGCTGCCGCTGCTTCCACCGCAAAAGGCCCAGACCCAAGAGTTGCTGCGTACAGGGGGGAGCAGCAAGTGGATGGGCCTGCTCACACTGGCGTATGTCCTGTTCGCGCTCGTGTGGTCCATCTTGACCAACGTGCTGTCCATTTTCCCGACCACCAAGTGCCTCCGCATTGCCGGCGGCCGTGGCTGCCCCAAAACGCCCAAGGCTGCGTAAGCGGCAATGTACTGTACTCTGCGTATAGTGGGACCTGAGAGTGAGGTTGCTGTGACGGTCTCCGCTAACCTAAAAAAGTAAAATGGCTACAAAAAAATAATCGCACGTGATAAATACGACTTCGCATTCCAAAGAGAAATACGAGAGAGAGGGAGAAGCTTCAGAATGGCATTGCGGACGCAAACGCTTCGTGGCTGGAAAAGACGCTGGACAGAGGTGCGTCACGTGGGGAGACTGTGGACGCCGTGGACGCGGCCGGGGACCAACTCGGACGTAGGCGACGCTGGAGCGTCGGTCGTCGTCGATCAAAGGACGCCGGCGAGCGCGGACTCTCGGGTCTGTCGCCCACACTCTTGTCTGGGCCGCTGGGGTCGTCTTTGTGGGTGAAATGGCTCGTGAGTTGCTCCGAGTAGAGCACGCGGCGGCGTCTCGCAGCGGCGTTCCGCCGAGCGCGCCACGCCGAGAGCAGCATGAACAGCCCCGCGCACAGCACGAGACCTACAGCGAACGGCAGCACCCACACAGGGTCGTCGGCTCGGATCGCCAGTGCCGAACGCTCGGTCTCTGCTGGCTGTAATTGCTGGTGGCTGTGGCGCCGGGGAACCGTCTCGTCCTCCCAACCTTGGGCTTGAATCTGGGCCGCCGCCTGAGCGGCAGCGGCCTTGACGCGCTGGATCTCGTGCGCCCACTCGACCTCTCGCTCACGACGGCGTCTCTGCAGCGCCGCCAGCTTCGCTCGCGTCGCGGCACGCGTGCGGTCGCGCGCCTCGCGCACTCGGGTCACATTGCGTTCCGCCTCCTTCACCAACGCGTCGACGTCGCGGCGCGCGCGGTCCATTTCCAGCGCCATGACGTCGCGCAGCGCGCGCATCTGCAGCTGCGTGTCCTCGACGTACAAGGCCGTCTCGACGGCCTCGTTGTGGAGAAGCTGGTGGATCGTGCGGCGTGACGCGTCCATTTGCGCCAGCATCTCTTCGTTCGCCGACTGCGTGGCCTCTAGCGACGCGCGGAGATCGCTTTCGAGCGCGAGAAGCGGCTCTATCTGCTGCGGATTCATCGTGCTACTCGTCGGCGCTGGCTGCGGCGTCGGGGGGTGCGCAGGGGGGCGGACGGGGCGCCGCGAATGCGATGGACCGAGGGGGAATCAGTGGAAGTGAGTGAAAAGCATGGGACACGGGTTGTCGTCTTTTCCCCGCCGTTTTTAGAACCGATATGATCACAAATGTTACAAACCTATAGGCGAAAGACTTCTGAGCCGACGGGATCAGATTGTGTATATCCTAAAGTAGTACGAAACAGCCGTGCTGGAAAGGAGCGTCCAGATTTTGTGGACACTACGAAACATGAACGTAAATCGATCAAGGCGTCCCACACGTACTGTAGA
>JAADXL010000887.1:0-15056 GCA_023337755.1 Pythium aristosporum
CCCCCCCCCCCCCCCACACACACACACACGCACACACACCTCTAGCGTTCAGCATGCGCTGAATAGGTATTTTGTATGCAAGAGAGTGCCGGTGTTGTTGGTGTGGCAGTGCCACTTGCGCCCGGTTAAGGCGACCGCCACCAAAGGGCTCTCTACTCCCTCTCTCTGTAGAGAGACTGGTTGAGCTGAATCACTGCCACGGTAAGCACGCGGACGTAGAGTAGAAATCGAAAGCAGGCGTGTTGGCGCTGGTGCATCCAGAAAAAAACCTTACTGGATGCGAGCCACCCAAACTAAAAAAAACTGCCAAATTTGTAAACGCTGGGAAGAAGCGTGTCGAAAGGTCGTGGGCACCCGAAAGGTCGCGACCTCTGGTGGGTTGAAAAAGGATAAATGTGTTTGAAGATCGGGAACGCCTGTGCTGGTCCATGCGTACCGTTGAAGATACGAACCTCGGAAAGTTGATTGTTGCTGCTATGGTTCCAGGGTTCTGAAGTCTCCCACCTGCCGTCCACATTGTGGATCATAGTCGCATAAGGTCCCCTTCTCGACCTCTGGCGACAGTCGCATCGTCTCTCCAGATCAAAGGAGAGGGGCTTCTGGACGCGTAACGGAATCCCTCCCACTCTCGCCTGCTGATTTTAGGATGGGTTTACGATCCCTGTCGCTTTTTGTTTGGATACCAAGGGGATGAAAATAAATCCGAACTTTTCGGACTGCGAGCGGAACGTGCCGTGGCGTTGAACGTGCTGCACACGGTCCAACGGTCGGCCTGTCAAATCCACTGGCTCCCAACGAAATCCTGAAGGAAGCACGAGGCGGCGGCGGCGATGGCCCAAATGACACGCATGTCCCCTCCATCGTCCGCTCTGCGTCTTCCGTGGCCACGGAGTCACGGGGGGAATATGACTGGGATCTCTTCAACTTGATACACGCCGTGGATTACAGTACACAAAATCTTGGATTGGTTTTTATCGAGTTGTCAGCACACTAGTATACATGAAGGTCTGCTGCGCGAGGCGCCTAGTGATTGGCCCAGAGCTCCGTGTCTTGCATATACATCTCGAGCTCGGCTTTGCCAAAGAGATCCGGGCCGTCGGTCCACGCGAGAGGCGGCTCGACGCCGTACCAGTCGGTGAGCTTTTGCGCGGCGATGGTCTGGAGGTAGTCATCGGTGCCGTGGCTACTCGTGAGCAAAATGTCGTCGAGCTCCTCGAGCGTGAAATCAAAGGCCATGTCGGCAAAACCGGCGGCACTCGTAGGCGTCTCGTTGCCGCTCTCGCTCTTGATGGTCGCAAGTCGCGACTTGGAAGCCCACTCGAGAGGACGCACATCCGCAGATGGGCTCCAGGGCTCGAACCCGCCAAAGTCAAACGCAGCGGACGGTTCGACCTTGATGAGCGGTAGCCCCGTCGGGCGATTGCTAGTGGTGTGGGCTCCCCGCTTGGTCGCCTTGTGAGCGGCTGTCAGCTTGGCCGCCTCGCATGTGCTCTCACCGCGCTTGCGCTTACCGTTAAGTGACGGCAGCTTGTCGCTGACAGCCGATGGCGCAGACTCGGCGACGCCCGAGCTCTCGCTCTGTAGCGCGACGAGCTCGACTAGCTGCTGCGGCTGACGACGCACATAGTGGTGGTGGCTGAACGTGCAGACGTTGGACTGCGTCTTGGTCCACTTGCGGAAGCCAAAGTTATTCAGTTGCCGCTGAAAGCTGGCAAACTTGCCGTGTTTGAAGTACTTGGGCAGAATCTCGAGCTCGAGTCGCGACGTGCTCAAGATTTGGAAATGAGAGCCGTCCTTGGACCACGCGAGGATCGATTGGTCCTCGGTGTGGAGGATGTCATAAAGACAGCGGAGGAACTTGGGCACACGCGTGGTACTTGTCGCGATCTTCTTTCCTGGTGAGCATGTTGTGGTAGAAGAGGAGTTGGAGGAGTCGGCAGCCATGGCCTTCGAGGTGCTGGAATAGGAAGCCGATCGCATGCGCATGGTTTATTGAAGCGTGCTTGAGTAGAGATACGTGCAGCGGAGAATGCCACGTGTGACTTGTGCTGTGTGCGTTTGGGGAGAGGGACGGAGTGTCCTTTGGTGGGACGGGAATGTGCGGCGGATATCCAAATGAAAAGTGAGCTGAGTGGTGTGAAAAGCTGGGAAGAGCCACGCCCCCTGCAGGCAAATCAACGCATCCCTTTGTCGGTCGCAAGTTGAACCGAGGAGCTTCGAGGGGACAGCAGAGCGGAGGGGGCGGGGCGGAGTGGAGCGGAGCGGAGGGGAGGTACGTAGGCAGAATAGTTCGGTACTGTACAGCACACCCTGTTCCGTGTACGACCTCTGTGCACGGCGTGTTCCACGACCGCTGCTATGGTTTGTTCCAGATGGCTCTTCCAGTGCGGGACTCAAAAAGAGGGGAGGTACACCGAGCGTTTCACTTTCCTTCTTTTGTGAAAAATGAAACGCTCGCACCAGCATTTTTGTGTTGCCGCCAGAGCAGCTGGTATTCGTTTGAAAAGTTGAGCTATTCCACGAATGTTCAGCCGAGCCAAAATAACGAAGCAAAAAAGCGACAACTTTTTCGATTCCGGAGATTGCACCAGTTCATGGCTTTCACGGCACGCAGTGATATTTCGACCCAGAACGCACCCAGTCTGGTCGCATGCCTGTCTGTCAAACGGAATGAGAAAACCAAGAGCGATCCAAAACATGTTCTAATTTTTGTTTTTTTTTCTCGAACCTTCGCGTGGGCCAACAGAGTTGGCCAACCCACTCACCGTCATCCGTGGGTGGCGCTTGGTTTTATTGGCCAGCCACCGAGCGGACGGGAGAAGTGGCCAGTGGGTGGAGCGGACGACGCCAAGGGCCGTTGGATTTGGCTGGGGTGGCTGATCCACAGGCAACCTTCAAATTTTACGAGCCGCAAGCGAGAGCGCCATTCACTCACACGAAGATCTCGGTTCACAGTCCAGATGCCAGACGCCGGGCATCTGGTTGGAGCGGGGCTGACTCAGCTGAAATGACTGACCGGCTGAGAGTGACCCCGCCAGATCTCGGCCTTCGATGCAGCTTGACTAAAGCAAGCAGAGTCTCAACCACGACGCATGGCGCGAGGTGCGCTTCTGCTGCTCACTCACTGGATCGACGCCAGTCGAGAGGAGTGCGCACGAAGGCGCACTCAGGTCCGATAGGGAGAGGAGCAGAAGCTCCCTGTAAGGATTTCAGTACCGGTACGGTTTCGCCCAACGGCAACACGGATACTCGCTCCAAATGGACCAGTCTCCCAGCTGCTGTTCTCTTGGGCGGCTTGACTCTAGCACAGACCCAGGTGCGCAGTGGACAGAACGCCCAATGGCCGTTGAAGTATATGTATTGGTACAGTGATCCCTCAGCCAACGACATTACACAAAATGTTATATCCTTTGGAAATTATCCAAGGTGGGTAGATTTTTTCTGTTATATTGACCGATCAAAACTGATTTACCTGAGTGCTTCTATATATTTGATCGTGACGCTAGTCAGGGGATGACGGTACTGGTACCAGTGTGGACCGCGTCATGTGCCCAGGCTGACGGGACTGACTACTGGATCTACTTGCGCAAATGGAGAGTAGCGATTGGTCCACGTGCGAGCCTGAGGCGGCACATATCTGCACCCAATCCGAACCGCAGCAGCTTGGGAGGTCCAGAAGCCTGTCATCTTCACCACCAGGATACCCACGGCCCGGTTGCAAACGCATGCGTACGCTGCTCGATAAAGCCTCCAGCGCCTCTAAAGCTGCATGAACTTGCCTTCAGCCAATCTCGGTGTTCAGTGGACGTGCTAGTCCAGTAGTCCTGCATAGGGGTCCATACCACATGGCGCCCTGAAAGTCAGCCGCGTCCGGACGGTGGTGTCCAGTGTGCCAGCGGACTTGGCTCTCTGTTTCAATATCCGGGTGCCGTCCAATGAGCACAAGCTCTGTGAGAGCCCCGCTGTGGCTGTGTTCACTGGACTTGCCCGGGAAATCTCTTTCGGCGATTGCACAACCTCGAGATCGGGATTCGAAAGAGACATAGAAGGTGCATCGAACACGTTCGCCATACGTTTTCGAAGGTCGAAAGAGCCAACGCATGTCTGTCTCCAGGACCCAAAGAGCGACTTCAAGCCGCGACAGTACTGGGGTGCAGACAGATAGAATGCTGCAGCATTCTCCCGTTCTTTCCGAGGCAACTTGCCTCGGGAAGTTACCTTAGCTAACTCACTCCATGCCCCACGACGAGCTCGCCAGCGGTTGCAGTACAACCGTCCAACTTGTCCGGCGTCCTACTAGTAAGCGCCGACCAGCTTGCAGTCTCCGTAGCATCTTCCACAGAACTCCTCGTCAGCTGCGACGTCAGATGCTTTGTGCCATGCATGCAAATCAGGCGTCAGTGTTTTCTGAATTGTATCACTCTCCATCATACTACTAGTATATGCGTCCGTTCTCTACTCCCTGATCCAGGGGCAGCTCCTCCAGAGTTGCTGTCCCTGGATCTCTGGACGCGTATGGTCTCCGTCCGAATCCAGAGCTGCATGTAGTTCTCCCCATCGAGATTCCTCCTATTGATTCCAGAACCATCCAGTGATAAAGAAGACTTCCACATCAATTTCACCCTCTCGCTGCATGGAGCCTCTCACTCCTTCTCTCTCTGGATCTAGATGATGTCAAAGACCTTCTTGAGCTTGATCACGAGCTGCCAGTCCTCCTTCTGGAGATCCTCTCGGAACAGCTCCTTGAGCGCGTCAATGCTCGCGCGCGAGAGCTTGGACACGAGCTTGTTCTTGTGGTCAAAGTGGCGGCCGTACATGACGCTGCTCTCATTGTCAATCCGCACGGCCACGGACGAGCCCTTCTTGGCGCGGTCCAGTTCCTTGTGGTCGCGCTCGATCGACGCGACGCGGCCCACGAGCAGCATGCCGGCGCTGGGCACGACCAGCGGCGTGCCAATCTTCAAGATGCCTTCCTCCACATCCACGCCCAGGATGATCGGGTCCTTCTTGTTGATCACAAAGTTGGGCAGAATCTTGAGAATGCACGGGAACACGGCCACGTCAGCCATCTCCTCGCGGCGCTGTTGCCGGAACGTGTCCATGTAGGCCGTAAACTGGTCAAACAAGTGGTAGATAATGTCGGCCGTGAAGATGCGCACGCCCAGCGTCTGCGCGAGCTCGGCCGCGTCGCTATTGACCTTGACGTCGAACGCCAGCACGGTCGCAAACTCCTTTTGGTGCTCGAGCTGCACGCTCGCGCGCATCACGTCCTTCTTAAACACGGGGCCAATGTTCACGCACGCCACGGGGATCGGCGGGTCACACGTGCGCAGGAACTCAAGCAGCGCCTCAAGCGCGCCCAGCGTCGAGGCCTGGACCATCACGCCGCGCTTCGTGGCCTTGACCGAGTCCAAAATGCCCGTGAGGTCCGACATGACGGCGTCCTTGAGCTCTTCTTCGTCGTCGTCCGGACCGACCACGTAGATTTGCGTGCCGGCCACGGCGCGCTCCAAGCCATGGGCTGCAATCTTAACACCCATGGCGGCCTTGATCTCGTGGTGGTGGATGTACTCACCCTTGATACGAATCTCCTTCATCGGGTGCGGCGTCAGGAGCGACCGAATGGACGTGACGACAGGACCGTCCAGTGTACAACACACAATACGGTCGCCCTCGTGGAGCGTGCCGTTCACGAGCACAGTATCAATGGTCGTTCCGAGGCCTTCAATGACCTTGACCTCGAGCACGGTACACTGGAGGATATCGACAAACGCGAGCGACTTGGCCATGCGTTCCTGCGTGAGCTTGGTGAGCATCATGAGCAGATCCGGGACGCCCTCGCCCGAGATGGCACTGGTCGGAATGAGCGACACGGTGCGGCCGAGGTCCTTGTTCTTCCAGTAGATCTCAGCGTTGAGCTTTTGCTCGGCAAATTCAACCATGATCTGCTTCGTGCGGTCTTCAAACTCGCGGACCACGTGCTCGTTCTGGTGTTTGAGCGCCTCCTGGATCGGCATGTCAGGCATGGTCTTCCAGCCGTAGCAGCGATCAATCTTGTTGAGCGCGACCACAAACGGCGCCTTCTTTTGGCGCAGCAGCCGTAGCGACTCGAGCGTCTGCGGCTCGAGGCCGTGCATAATGTCAACGACCAGAATGGCAATGTCACACAGCGACGAGCCGCGCGATCGGAGGTTCGTGAACGACTCGTGGCCCGGCGTATCAATAACGAGCAGTCCGGGGAGTCGGTACTCGAGCTTCATGGTCTGTGCGAGCCGCGCCGTCTTTTGCTTGATGGCCTCGACCGGGAAAAACGTGGCACCAATCTGCTGAGTGATACCGCCAGCCTCGCCGTCTTGGACTTTGGTCTTGCGGATATTGTCAAGCAGCTTGGTCTTGCCCGTATCGACGTGGCCCATGATACAGCAGATGGGCGACCGCAGGTTGTCGGTCGAGACGTTGGCAAGCGCCGCCTCTTCCCGCACGCGGCGGCGGTCGGCCGCCTCGGCCTTCTTGCGGTCGGCTTCTTGCTGGGCCTTTGACCGCTGGCGCTCGGCCTCGGCGTCGAGACGCGCCTGCTCTTCCTGTTCGGCCTGGCGCTTGGCGAGCGCGAGCCCCTGGACACGGAGCAGCTCCTGTTCTTTTTGCTGCTCCAGCAAGAGCAGATCTTCGTCGCCGTCATTGTTCAGGATCGCTTCGCCGCCATTGGCGGACGACTGGAGCTTGTCTTCGAGCGACGCCACGAGATCGCTCGACTCCCAATCTTCTTCGTCCCACGCATCGGGCGCCTCGTCTTCTTCGTCCGCGGCGGGCTTGGCGTCGCCGTCGGCGGCCTTCTCCCAGTCATCCTCTCCGTCTTCCTCTCCCTCCTCCTCCTCTTCTTCTTCCTCCTTCTTCTTGGCCGCCGGCTTCTTCTTGTTGTTGTTCGAGTACGTCACTTTCTTCTTCTCTTCCGTCGTGGGCGCCGCGACCAACCCGGCCTGCTGCATGGCCTCGAGCGCGGCCTGGGCACGCGCCGCCTTGGCCTTCTGCGCCTTGGTCATGTACGTGCCTTCCTTCTTCTGGCGATCGATCTTGGCCTGCTTGGCCTCGCGCTTCTTGCGCTTGATCTCTTCCTCCTTCTCGAGCTCCGCGAGCCGCCGCGCTTCTTCCTCTCGCTCGCGGGCCTCCTCCTCGAGTCGCTCTTTCTCGAGCCGCTCCTGCTCGGCGCGAAGCGCTGCCTGGCGCTCCATGAGCTTCTGCGCAGCCGCCGACATCGGCTTCTTGGACGCCGCCGCCGCCGCCGCCGCCGCCGCCGCCGCCTCCCCACCGGCATCCTTCTTCCCCTTGTTCTTCTTCTTGTCCTTCTTCTTGTTTCCGGATGCACCACCGGCATTCGCGGACGGATCCAGACCCAGCGACGCGAGGTACGCGGCCGCCGCGGCGTCCACTTCGTCCTGCGTCTGCGGGGCGGCCTTGCTCTCATCCGCCTTGGGCTCGTCGGCCTTGGGGGCTTCGGCCTTGGTCTCGGGCGCCGGCGCGTCCGCAAACTCGTTCAGCAGATCGTCCCAGTCATCGCCGCCGGCGCCAGCGGCCGGCTTCTTGGGCGCCTGCTTCTTCCCCTTTTTCGGCGGCATTTCGTCCGGAGCTCTCCCTTGGCGTTGTGTGGCCGTGACAGAAATGCGAGGAGCTCCTGGGATGATGGGTTGAATGGCGGACGGAGGGATGTCGAAAACGTCCAAAATGCGTCGAAAATGTCGACAACTGTCAACAACAATGGATATTGAATCTCATAAGATTTGGACACTTCAACATGACCGAATCACGCCAAGGGCGGCCTGAGTGGCGTCGACTCGCCGACGACAGTGTGTGCTTTGCCAGTGCGATCCTTTCCTACTGGGATTGCTGCCCGACGAGGCCAACGCATGGATACGGAAGGCTGATGCACTGACGACCGAAGGGGGCCCGGGCGACCTGTGTGGACTGGACTGAAGACGCTGCCATGGGAGCGTTGCATTTAACAATGGGATCGCAGGTTGTACGGGTCTGCCTTATACTGCACATGCTCCAGGAAGGCCTCCATGAAGACCTCCATGCGCAGCGGTCACCTCCAATGTGAAGAAGCCACTCGTGGGTGAGGGATACGTGAGCAATAATTGCTCATTACTGCTGTGCAGCAATGCCGTACAGTGGAGTTGGGTGGCGTTCGAGCAGGAAGAAAAGAGGGTAGAACCTCTATAAATAGATATTGTGTGTATCGCGAACTTCTCAGGGTCTAATCTTTGTTTAGTAGTCGCGTTTAGAGGACGCACAACCCGATATCCTGTATCGATACATAACCAGTCTGAGAGCCGAAAAGTCATTTGGGTTTCACCAATTCTCGGGTGGGAGGACGATGGAGGCGGACTGACCGACCGCGATCGATGCCGTAGCGGCGCACAACGTTGTGAGACTCCGCGGCACGGCGCAGAGAGGCTCGGCCGAGGACGTGGAGTGGCTTCTCGCCGACGGATGCGACGTGTGGGCGACGGACAGCGTACGGTCTCTTGGAGGGAGAAGTGCAGACGGTATGAAACTCTGAGTGGCGTGTGGGTGTGGCATCGTAGGACGGCATGACGCCGCTGCACCACGCGTGCTGGTGGAACAACGAAGCGACGGCGCGCTGCCTGCTGAACGCGGGCGCGACGCTCGTGGTGAATTCGACCAACAATGTGCGTGGAGCTTCAGTGGCGTTGGGTGCTTTCTGCTGACAACCTCAATGGCTTGTTGCCGCTTTCTTAGTTTGGAGCGACAGCTCTCCACGTCGCCGCCGTGTATGCGAGCGCATTGTGGCCCTGCTTATCGAGCACGGTGCGGACATCCTCGCGAGAAATACGGTGAGGGGTTGGAGTCTCTGGTTGTTGTCCCTTCAGTAGTAAGCGAGACTAACACCGTGCCTGCAGTTAATCTCGTATGGACTACTTCCACTTCACTCTGCTGTAAATAATTCAAAGCACGACGCTGTCAAAGAGTTGATCGACCTCGGGACCCCCATTGACGCAGCCTTTGGCAAGGTACCGTACTCTGCGGTCTTTCATACTGTTGTGCTGTAATCGATTGAAACGGGGCGTGTTGGATCGAGGCAGTACGACCACACAGCCTTGCATCTAGCTGCCCAAGCCGGCAATGTCCGCCTCATGACTGCAATCGTAGAGTGCGGCGCGGACATCGAAACCCCATCAAAGGTGGTGAAAACGAGCAGCCACCTTTCTCTATCTTCTATCGGACTCGGCAACTACGTCACTGAACAGAGTGGAAGAACAG
The DNA here is from genome assembly GCA_023337755.1 of Pythium aristosporum. NCBI lineage: Eukaryota > Oomycota > Peronosporomycetes > Pythiales > Pythiaceae > Pythium > Pythium aristosporum. The sequence continues at coordinate 9,280 of JAADXL010000887.1, forward strand.
CGGGTGCTTTCAATGGTAGAGTGGCTGCGGTTGACTACTTGCTCCGCCGTGGCGCGCAGGTGTACGCCGCGGATGAGGTTAGTGGCATGGCAGCACGACCTTTGTCTATGGGGGTGACGTCCACTGTATCATGGCGAGCAGAATGGCTGTACCCCGCTTCATGCTGCAGCAGAACACGGTCATCTACATATCATGAAGCTCCTTGTCCAGCACGGCGGCAATATCTGCGCTGCGAACAAGGTATGGCGTGATGAAACTATAATGCTCCAGACTGCGCATTGTGTGATACTCTGTCGTGGTGTTCAATGTCAGGCTGGCTATCTTCCTTTGCACTCTGCAGCGTTGAGTGGCAATGTTCAAGCCGTTGAATTCGTTCTTGAGCGTGGTGCGGCAATCGACGCAACGAACCTTGTGAGTTGCAGTATCTCCCCTTAGGGCGTTCCGTTTCTAACGGGATTGACTGGGAGTTGAAAACAGCTCGGCGTGACTGCGTTGCACACAGCAGCGAGTACAGGAGTCGTCCGCACCTTGGCTCGAAGCGACCGACGAAGTACGCAGAGTCTCGTTGGTTCGTCGACAGTAGATCCTTATACTTACTTTGGTTCATGTTAGAAAGGAGAGACTCCGCTTCACTTTGCTAGTGCCTGTGGGCACGTCCAACTCATCGGAACACTGATAGAGCGTGGAGCGGATGTGCATGCATCGTCAAAGGTACTAGTGCTTTTGTGCATTTCAAGTGCTGATTGCTGATGAGGTTTACCGCATGATAGAAACGCCAACAACCGATACATTGCGCTGCGCTAGCCTCAAAAACCGAAGCTGTCGCTCTCTTGCTCGACCACGTCGGCGCAGTCGACGCGACCGAAGAGGTATCGATTTATACTGTCGCATGCTACTCAAGATCAGGGGACTGATCGATTTCTCGCGCGAACTCTTCCGTTCATGACACAGCTGGGATGGACTGCTCTACACATCGCATCTCACAAGGGGACGTCCGCACCTTAGCTCTGCTCGTAGAGCGTGGTGCGGACGTGCACAAAGCAACCAAGGCATGTGAAGTGTCACACTGATCAACTTCGGCCACTTGCAGCTCGCTCATGCCAGTCTTTTTTTTGGGCTAGGATGGAAGAACGAGATTGTACATCGCCACGAGAGCAGGCAACATCGAAGCTGTGCAGTATCTTCTCGACCAAAACGTTGCGATCGACGCAACAAATGATGTACGTGGCAGTTGTGTACTACTGCCGTGCCTGATTTTGGGGTGGTTCTGTTTACTATGCTTTGTGGGCGTGTCAGGCCGGCTGGACAGCTTTTCATGCCGCTTCTGCTACCGGAGATGTCTCCATCATGGCTCAGCTCGTCGACCATGGTGCGGACATCCACATGCAGATCAAGGTCCGCACACGCTACCGCTTAGAGACTTCGGCAGTCATGTTCTCACGTGCCGGCTCTGTGTGGGCAGGGTGGAAGGACATCGTTACATCTGAGTGCAAGTTGGAAGCTGTTCGGTATCTACTTCAGCAAGGTGTTCAAGTCGATGCTACCAACAGCGTAGGTGCATGCCTATCATTTTGGGGTTTATCCTGTCAGTCACGAACATTCTTGTTGTCTTTGCCAGGACGGCCAGTCTCCACTTCATGTAGCAGCCGGCAAGGGCGACGTCCGCATGATCGCTCTTCTCATTGAGCATGCTGCGGACGTCCATCGAGTGGAAGAGGTTCGAAGCAAGTTGGTACCTGTTTGAGTTCATGTAAGTACTTACATGACGGTGTGCATAGGATGGCATGTCCTCGCTCCACGAGAGTGCTTGGGAAGGAGGAGCAGAAGCCGTCCGTTTCTTGCTCGAGCGATGTGTTGAGGTGGAGCTAGCTGATAAAGTACGTCCGCCATTCTGCATGGCATGAGGTGCCGTTGGTGTATCTCACGGTGGCAATCGATCCGTTTAGGCTGGGTGCACAGCTCTCCACTTAGCCGCCGAGTATGGTGATGTCGACACGATCTCGGTACTCGTCAAGCATCACGCCAACATTGACGCTGTGACAAAGGTATCTTTGCGCTTGCTCGTCGCCCAACTCCTTTGAGCCCTATAAAAGCCGATCGGCGCTAACCAATGCTCACTCGACAGCAAGCCTGGACTCCACTGTACATGGCCGCCGACGGTGGTCACATTCCCGCCATGCAGATCCTCATTGAGCATGGTGCGGACGCAGCCCACGTCACGAAGGTGAGCAGGTCTCGACTGGGATTGGGTGTTTTCTTTCATCTGTTCACTGTTACCCTCCATTTCGAAGTCTGGCCACAATATTCTTCATCAAGCCGTCTATCGTGGACACACGAGTGCCGTGGTATATGCCCTTGATTTGGGGTTGAGTGCTAACGTCATTTCCGACTGACCGGTGTGTACTTACTTACGAACTGATCCGCTGCATGATTTCATAGAATGATGGCAACTGGGAAACTGCGCTGATGCTGGCCATAGGGTTCTCCGACCTCAGCAAAGCGAGCGAGATGGCTTTGTTACTGTGCTCGCGTGGGGCCGAGTGGAACAAGGAATATCATCGCCAGGCGTTGCTCGCAAATGAGACTCGGGACGACAAAGCGGGCGTGGGTGCCGAAGATCAGCGGACTCGTCGCCAAGCGCGTGAGGGACTTTGTCTCTGTCTGGATCACTGGTCGCGAGGCCACATCAAGACTAAGGTCCCCATTGATGTCGTCGCGCAGGGTGCTGCATCAGTGGCAACGTTCCTTGGAAACAACCACCCGTGACGTGTTCGTCGCGTCTTCGCCAACAGTATACTGAGTTCAAAGTGAATAAATATACTCATTGCAAGAAAGTACCCTGTAATACGAGAGCGTCCACAGTGGCAATCCGCGACAGACGCTGCGCTGGAAACCAGCGACCTGTTCGTGTCCATGGATCGACATCACAGTAAACGATCCAAGCTCCGAATTCTGTCACCGATCGTGTTGAGCTCAATTGCTCTCCGCCCGTGGATATGTCAGTGATGATGAGCCATTCGCCACACTTGGAGGAAGCGTGAAGCGTATCGAGAACAGTCAACCACCTCCTGCTGTCCTCTCCCGCCCAATTCTCTATGTGCCGAACCACTGGTGGGAGGATCTCCCACGCAGCGTCATTTTTAGTTCAGCTCACGCCATGTTCGCTCACTTGATTGAAGACATTGGTAGCTGTCAAGGTAATTCTATATAATACGTATTAATCATTTTCATTTCTAGGAATTGCTCACGCGTCGTACTCGTAAGTGTAGTTGCTGTCGTCATAGTCGCCGTGAATCGGCGTCACGACGCCCTGCGAGGCCGTGATCATCTGCCGCAGCAGTGCCTCCTGCTCGGCCAGATTCTGGTCGAGCGACCGCGTCGAGCTCGGTCCATTGAGCTGGTTTGCGCTATCGGTGCGGTTCCGTTTCTTCTTGAACTCGGCCAGGGTGAAGACGCCCGAGGCACTGAGCGGGGACTCGATCTGGTGTCCACGGATCATGTCCTTGGTGTCGATCGTCTCAATGTACTCGGAATCGTCGGGAATGAAAAGCACCAAGTCGGTCGGTCGGGATTTGCGAGAACCAGTGCCACTACCACTCGTCGCAGCAAAGGCAGTACTACCTTCGTCCACGGCCAGTTCCTCGACGCGCTCGGCGATCTCATGGAGCCGCTTGCCAAACGAGTGCTTCTCGCTGCCGCCTTCCTGTACATCCGAGAACGAAGACGACAGCGACGTCCGCGCGCTGTCTGAGAAGTCGAAGTCTCCGGTGCAGCCCTCCGACTCGGTCTCCGACCACACTGATGATCGTGAGCCTTCGTCCACCGAATCGTTCACCACGTAGTCCATCCCACGTCCTTTCGTCGAGGACGACGCCTGGACGACGGCCGAGACCATCGACGCCGAGAGGTCCACAGCAGCGATCGGTTGGGCAGCAGCAGAAGCGCTTGCACCAGCAGCGTCAGCTTCATCACGCGCACGCAAGTTCACGATACAGACCACGCAAAACTTGGTCTTCACGACCTTGAAGGTCTTGCGCGTGACGGGATCGGCCGTGTCCCGCATGACGGTGCACTTTCGGCAGATCACATCACCACACAACCGGCAGTGGTGGCGTCCGCGGGTCGCGCCAAACGTACGCGTACACACGACGCAGCTGCGGCGGGAGGCGTTGGGCGTCCAGTGCCTTTCGGCCACGACTCCACGGCGGCGGATGCGGCGGGCATCCATGCTCATGGCCACGTCATGGCTCAACGTGAGCAACGTCTTGGCGTACGCGGCCGGCGCGGCGGTTAGGAAATCGTTCTCCAGCATCACAAACGTGCGCGTAGTCTTGTCGTCTACCCGGCGGAAAATCTGGACCATTTGCGACGCCATGCGGCGCACTTTCATCGCCTCCATCGTGAGGTCAATCTCGGGAATGCGGATCGGCAGCGTCACGCGGACACCGACATCACGGCCGCGACTGTCCTTGCAGTACGTCATGTACTCGACAAAGCACTGGTTCATCTTGGTCGCTAGCTTGGACAGTTGGAAAACAGTCCACTTGACACCAAAGTACTGGTGGGGCTTCTCGGCGGTCGCGGACTCGACTGTCTGAATGATTTGGGCGTCCAGTGTCGACTGATTCATGAACTGGAGCCACTCGTAGAGGTCGTTGGAGGTGTCGGCATAGTACAGCGCCATGAGGTCGCGGTAGTCGCCGCCCACGTCGCCAATCAAGCGGTACTGCGACTTGTGGGAGGACGACGACGAGGAGGCTGTTGCTGTGTTCGACGCGGGCTCTTCGCGCCTCAGCGCCGTGATATTATCCTGAAAGCCCACAACCTCCCACGAATCAGTGTAGGCCGCACGGCCCATCACATCGGCGCGGTCGCACTCGTCCAGCGCCTGCGCGATGAGCTCTTGGATCTGCTGCTCGTGGGCGTGGAGCTGCTCGGTGCTGAGTCGCGCGGACGCGAAGGCGTCCTCTGGAAACGGGAACTTTGGCGTCGAGATCGAAGAGCCACGCATTCTGATTGATTGATGGATCGAGGAGAGAGGAGACCGAGAACAGGTTTTGCAAAGTGATCCGAGAGAACAGTTCCAGGATTTAGATGCCACCACGTGAGACAATGCGGCGCCAACAAACTAATCCCAACATAATCAAATTGTTGGGAAACGCACCTGCTGGATCGGAGCGACGAGCTGGTGGACGCAGAAAGCGACATGATCGGGAGTGAATTAGGAGGGCGAGGGGAAGAGGGCCTGGGGACACACGCACGCCGCGGCCGCGCGAATGCTTCTGGCGGGTTGTGTTGTGAGGCGAGACTCCGGAATGGAGAGGGGAGGCATGGCGACGTTTTGGTTTTCGATCCAGCGTTGGTTGTTGGGTTTTCGATCCAGCACGCGTGATTTCTGCGTCCGTTCCAACCCCACCGTGATCGGGGGAGCGTCGCAGAGGAACGGCATGCACATATATACGTTATGGGAGGTTTCTGCACTTGTGTTTTGGCTGAGAACGTAAAGTCGGGCTGGTGGCATCGAATTTGGCAGTCATGGGGAGAGGGCAAGGGTGGCACCATCCATTTGTGGATACGGGGCCATCCACATGATAGACACTGTTTTTCCAGTAGATCAATCAATCGGCTCTTGCCGATTGCTCCCAGAAATACTGAATTAGAGAATTTTTTCGCGCCCTTCAAACCGTTCCCGATCCCTACCAAATGGCACGTTCTTGTCAGGTGGCTTCAAGGAACGCGACATTGTGTGTGGGTGTGTGGCCATCATGGTCACCCAC
>JAADXL010000888.1:0-15055 GCA_023337755.1 Pythium aristosporum
CCCCCCCCCCCCCCCCCCCCAAATTCACCAGTGGCTCCTTTCATGATGACCACGGTCCGAGAGAACCGCCTATTCCTGGGCAACCCTGGTGCGGGCAAAAGCACGCTCCTCAACTGTCTCCTTGGCGACTCGCACTTCAGGTCTGGTCTCTGTTTCAGTTTCCAACCAGAATTGCAGCGATTTGAAAAGGACGGTGTCGCGTACATGGATACACCCGGTTTCGCCGACGAGATGATCGAAGCCCTCACCACCGCACTTCAACAGGGCGGCACGTACAAACTTTTCTTCTTATTGCGGATCCTCAACGGCCGCGTCGTGGGTGAGGACCTGGTGGCGCTCGAGCGCGTGCTCGACTCAATCGACGCCGGGGACCTCAACTATAAGTTTACGATCGTGATGAACTGCCTCGGTGAGCGCGAGTACCAGTCGCTCATGGCGCGCGGCAAGAAATTCAACACGATCAAGTCACTCATCAACCGCAAGTACGTGACCGAGTCGTTCTGCTTCGTCCCCCGCATCCGAGCACTTGAAGACGAGGAGATCGTCCAGCTGCCCCGCGACGTCCGAGAGTTTTTGGATAAGCAAGCCCCAGTGATCACTGTCAAGTCGATTCGTGTCGACAAGTTTGCTATGTACGCTGAGGAGATCAAGAGCGAGCTCGAGCAGCTCCGCCTCAAGTACCTCCCAACAGCTGACAAAGATGAGGGTAAGCGGTGTCTACAGCAGGTCAATGAGTGGCTAAGGAGATCGCAGAGGTGCTCCGAGCAGCGGCATGATCACCTCAACTTTCTCTCCTTCGGAAGCTAAGCAGAACACTTTCACACATGCGTCATTACTGTTTACTACTAGCACTGCTTCTTAGCGACCTTGGATCGCGTGCGCACGACCGCCGCGTGCATACGACGCTCCGTACATGGCAGTCGCCAACAGAAACAATAGCGAGCGAATGCGACCCGTTCAAATCACACGCGACTCGACCATGGGCTCTTGCTACGCACCACTCGCGGCCCGCTCCCTCGCGGTCTTGAGCAGTTGCACTCGGGTCTTGGCCGGCAGTGCCTTGCAGTGCTCCTTCACGAGAAGCTTGACGATGTCCACGTAGCCGAGAAAGCTGGCGTACTCGACCGCCGACCACGCCACCGCCGTGGTCGCGACCGGTCGTTCGACGTCAGCCTCGATGCGCGCGTCGAGGTCGTGTCCCTCGTCTACCAGCAGCTCAAACTCCACCTCGCACTCGTCCACATCGTCGTGGCAGTCATCCACAATCGCCACATACGGGAAATCGTCACTCGATTCCGCGAGCTCGACACTCAGGACCCCATCAAACTCAGCTACGATGGACGCGTCCGGCATCTTGGAGGCGAGGAAGTCGCCAACGTCACGGTAGCCGCGACAGTACGCGTACTCGGCTGCACACAGAAACACGCGCGCCGTCTCGGTGGTCGCTTGATTGGTGTCCAAAGGAATCGCCATGGCCATGGCACGCGTCGCGACGGCCGTGGCGTTGTTGCTGACGCCCAGATCGCGAACACGGTTCGTAAAGACCTCGAGGCTTCCGCCGCTCGCGTGCACGGCCGCGTGGAACGGAAACGCCTCGAGATCGTCCAAAGATACCACAGTCCCTTTGTCGCCAATGGCACTCGCTGACGGTGGCTTGGTCTCTGATGGAGCACACGGTTCCACACTGGCAGGCGGCTGCCACGTCGTATGCGAGGCCTGATTGTCTCGGCTCGTAACAACGGGTGCCGCTGGTGGTTCAATCCGTTCTGTCTGCAGACCTTCCGCCAGGAGACGCAGCTGGTCTAGCACACTCCGAAGCGTTGCCTCCTCCGCGTCCAGCGACGGCATGATCTCGCGGGCGGCGTCGCCTCTCCCTCCGTCCAACGCCACGACCAGCTGCCGCTGCTCACACTCTTGATGGATCTCGGGGTGCTGCAGTGCGATCTCCTCCCGAAGCAGCGTCTCGAACTCCGCCTCGGGGATCGCCAACTTGAGAAACTGCTGCTCCACGGCCGGAAGCAGCTCCGTCTGTACCGCCTCAGCTATGCCGCAATGTCCGACTCGCCATACAGGAGGTTGACGATCTCGATCGAGTTGGCGTACTCGATGATCATGTCCCCGAAGTCCCTCACGCCGGGCATAACCAACCCGACAATGGACGCGATGATGCCCCAGATCTGCTTGGCCCTCTTCACTCGCACTTCTTGTTCCTTCTTGTTCCTGTTTGGCCACGAGGGCGGACTCGAACACATTGCACCGACGCGTGACGCTCACGACCGCTCGTTCGCTGTCGATGAGACGCTGGTGCACGCGCTGGATTTGGTCCGACTGAGCGTTCGTGTGCTCCACGAGCTGCGCGACGATGCGTCTTCCCGCCGCGACCTGCTCCTGCAGACTACCCACGCGCGTGGCCACGGTCTTGATCACCGCGCGGTTCTCCTGCACCACCGCGTGGATGTCATGGAGGCCGTGGACGACCGCGGCGAGACACTGCTCGTGCGTATTGATGCGTGTGCTGTTGGCGTAGACGTGCGCTCTTAAGTCGAAGACCCAGTCGGCACTTTCCGTGTTGGCCTTTTCGGCCTGGCGGTCGAGCAGTAAGAACTCGTTGTGAGCGAGCAGTTGGGACTTCTCACAGTGTTCGAGCGCCATCTTGAAAAACACGCACGCCGCGTCGTCCAGTACAAGCTTGGCCGCCACGACGTGTCTGAACGCGGCCTTGACGAGGGCCGAGGCGTCGGGTGGCGACCCGACCGACACGAGCGACAGCACCAGTCTCAAGTCGTGCACGGACGTGATCATCGGCACGAGGGCCTGGACCGCGTCCATTGTGATTGTCGACGGGTCGCTAAGCATAGTGAGGCTGCGATCGTGGAACTGTTGGCTCGAGTGGTAGAACTGTAGCACCGACTGGAGCTGCTCGTTCGTTGTTGCCGCGTGGTCGAGCGGGGTCTTGCCCGCGTCGCTGGCGATATCGGTTTTCGCGCCGTGCTGCAGCAGCAGCTGCACGGCGTCCGTATCCCCGCGCAGTGTGGCGACCAGCAGCGCCGTGTGGCCCCTGGCGTCCTGGGCATTCACGTCGGCGCCCGCCTCCAGAAGCGCCGCCGCAATGCGCGCGTGGCCCATTGCCACGGCAACCAGCAGCGCCGTGCCGTAGAAGTCGCGGCTCTCCAGATCGATATCCTTGTGGGCCAGGAGCCTCGCGAGTTTGTCGAGGTCACCGAGGCGTGCGGCTATGAGCAGCGGGGTTTTGGGCGTTGTGGGGGACGTCGTCTGTCGTGCGGTGGCGGCGCCGTGCTGCAGGAGACACGCGACCGACGCAGCGTCACCGTACCGCACGGCGTGGTGCAGCACCGTCCAGCCGTTTGCATCGACCGCGTCGATCAATCGATTGCGTCGAAACGCTTGCTCAACAGGTACGCGACCAGCGCGGCGTTCCGGCTCGCCGCTGCACGATGGAGCATCGTACGGCCGTCAAACGACACGTTCGTGAGGCTCGCGGGCTCGATGTGAAGCTTGCGCACGACGTCGAGATGGCCGTGCCTGGCCGCGAGATCGATGGGCAGCCGCCCGTGCTCGTCCTTGACATTCGGGAGAGAGCCCTGCGCGAGCAGCATCCGCACTACTAGGGCATGGCCGTTGTGAGAGGCGAAATGCAGTGCTGTCCACCCGGCGTCGTCGCGGTCTTGGACGCTGGCGCCGCGGAACACGAGCAGCTTGAGTACGTCCAGCGCGCCGTACTGGGCGGCGGTGTGGAGAGGTGTGCGTGCGTGTAATCCGCGGACGCTCGCGTGTCGGTCCAGCAGCTTGCGCACGACGGTCAGGTCGTTGCGTTTGACAGCCGCGAGAAACGCATGCGACGACGACGCCGCAGTCGTGAGCAGTTGCACAACATCAGATTGGCCACCATCCGCGGCGACGTCCAGCGCCGTCTTACTTGCCTTGTTGACGGCGCTGTAGTCGGCGCCTGCTTCGAGCAACCGAGTGACGAGGACGTCGTAGCCCTTGCCGGCGGCCACGTGGGGCGCCGTGTCGCCGAACGAATTGGCGTGGTTGACGTCGGCGCCGACGTCGAGGAGCAGCTCGACGGCTTCGACGTGGCCGTTCACCGCGGCAAAGAAGAGCGCCGTGTTGTCGTTGGCCTTGGCGGCATTGACGTTTGCACCCGCGTCCACGAGCGTGCGCAGGAGGGCCACATGGAGGTCGGGCCTCCGATCGGGTTTCAGGGCGGCACCAATCAGCGCCGTTCGGCCGCCATTGTTGGCACCATTGACGTCGGCGCCGGCGGCGACAAGCACCCGCACGACCGCGTCGCGATCGTTCAAAATCGCTGCCGCCATGAGCGGCGTGTCACCGTCCTTGTCGACGGCATTCACTTCCGCACCGGCTTTCAGCAGCATCTCGACGACGCGCACGTGGCCGTGGGCAGCGGCGAGCGCGAGCGGCGTGGACTGGTGGCTGTTCCTCGCATACACACTGGCGCTGGCGTTCAGCAGCCGCTCGACAATGTCGGCCTTGCCGAAGCGGCTCGCAAAGTGCAGCGGCGTGCGCGAGTCGCTGTCGACGCACTCGAGGTCGGCGCCGAGCAGGAGGCAGCGCGCGACCGCGTCGCCGTCGCCCGTCTTGGCCGCAGTGAGGAGCTCCTGGGAGGTGCGGCCCATTGCGCGGCGATTGTTTGGGGAATGAGACTTTGGATGGCGACTCAATTGCTGGACTATTTATGCACTGAACCCATGATTTTCAACTCACCCAGCGGCAGAGGTGACTTGAATGTCGCTTGTTTCCTGCGAGGTGACGCGAAATGTCTTCTCAGTAGACTAAAATCTTTGCCAATGACAAGCAGGACTCTCGTAGTGATACCATGCCCGAGATCCGCGAGAACCGGTTGCTGCTGGGCAACCCGGGCACGGGCAAGAGCACGCTCATCAACTGCCTCGTGGGCGAGCGCGTCTTCCGCTCGGGCATCTCCTGGGGCGGCGGACTCACGCAGGAGTACCAACGGCACGTGGTCGACGACGTCGCGTACATGGACACGCCCGGGCTCGCCGACCCGGCCATCATCGAGAAGGCGGCCGGCGCCATCCACACGGCGCTGCAGCAGGGCGGCACGTACAAGCTCTTCTTCATGGTGCGTCTGCAGGCCGGCCGCGTGGTCTCGGACGACCTCGTGACCATCGAGCGCGTGCTCGACGCCATCCCCATGCCGGACGTCCCCTTCTCCGTGCTGGTCAACAACCTGACCAAGCGGCAGTACGAGACCATGACGCGGTTCGGCCCCGAGTACGAAAAGGTCGCGGCGCTGATCAATGCGGGCAAGCACCAGACCCCCTTCATCTTCTTCATCCCAAAGTTCCCGGTGCTTGACGGCGTCGACGATGCCGTCATGACGCTACCGGCCCCCGTGGTCGAGTTCCTCGAGACTCGTGCGCCGTCCGTGACGATCCCAAAAGCCTCAGTATCGCCCATCAATGTGGACGAGTTTGATAAGGAAGCCAGAGAGCTCAAGGCCGAGCTCGAGCGGCTACGGGAGGACTACGCCGAACTGGAGCGCATGGCCAAGCGGATGGAGGAGCGGTTCCGGCAGGACATGGAGCGCGAGCGCGAGTTCCACCGACGCAACATGGAGTACCATCGTCAGGTGCTTCAGCGCCAATAGGAAGCCCAAACAAGCAGCGGTTATACTACTGGTACTCGATAGGGTGCATGAAAGTGATTTTTAAGACATAAGCCACGCTGAGCGAGTTCCCAGCCATACAGCTCTTCCCCAGTCTCAAGACGACACGACCTTTCGCACGTACAGTTCCTTGCCGACGCACTGTCGATCCACATTGGGTTCTTTCAGCTGCGGATCGTTGAACGTTACGACGTCGCGGTCGCCACGGAAGAAGAAGTACGTCTTCATGGCAACCGCAATGCGGTAGGCTTCGTCGACGTCCGAGGCGATTGTTGTAGTATTTACCATGCTGCCGCTCGGGTTCTGCGGAAAAGACATGCACCCCACAACTTTGTACTTGAGCGACGGGGTCGGCGGTGACGTCGCGCCTTCGGTCGTATCTTGGGTGGAGGTAGGTGGTGTCGTCGGTGCTGAGGTCGGCGTTGGGGTCGGCGTTGAGTTGCTTTGGTTGGCCACGACCACAGCCACGACGATCCCAATCACCACGATCACAGCGACGATGAGAGCCACGAGTTTCTTTCGGTGGCTGAAACACGATGGCCCTGACTCATTCGGTGGTGCTCCTCCTACTGGAGGGGTCACTGGATGAGGAAAGTAATCGCGCTCGCCTTTTGGGGACGGCATAGTCGGTGCGGGAGCCCGCAGCCGACCCATCGCCCTGTCGTGGAGCTCTTCCTGCTCTCTCATCCTTTTCAGTAGTGCCGAGTGATTTCGGCGGAGCTCCTCGAGCTCTCTCCTAATCTCCTCTGCGGATGTTGCAAATCCGCCGACTTGAATCGGCTTGACCTGGCGCTTCACGACAGTGACGACTGGGGCTTCGTTGTCCAGAAAGGCGCGGGCCTCGTGGGGCAGCTCGACAACGCGACCGGTCGCGTCTTCCAGCTCGTCGATGTGAGGGATGAAGCAGAAGGATTCGGTCAGGTACTTGCGGTTGATGAGCGTCTTGGTCTTTTTAAACTCATCGCCACGCGCCATGAGCGACGCGTACTCACGCCGACTGAGGCAGTTCATCACGATCGTAAACTTGTAGTTGAGATCTCCAGCCTCGATCGAGTCGAGCACTCGCTGGAGCGTCACGAGGTCCTCACTCACGACGCGCCCCGCTTGAAGTCGCACCATGAAGAAGAGCTTGTACGTGCCGCCCTGCTGGAGCGCCTCAGTGATAGATCGGGCGGCTTGCCTTTCGATCGTCTGGTCGGCGAGTCCGGGCGTGTCCATGTAGACGATGTCATCCTTCTCGAACTGCTGGTAGCCTTGTGTGAGCCCGCCACCCCAACTCAGCCCCGACTTTACCTTGTTGGCACCGAGGAGGCAGTTGATGAGCGTGCTCTTACCCGTGCCTGGGTTGCCGAGAAACACGCGGTTCTCGCGGACCGTGCTCATGGTGGAGGCGTGGAAGGTCCTTGGACTCGTCGAGAGCGTTCAAATTGATGAATGTGACGGATGCCACAGCAGACCAGAGGACGTCTGGGCATCAACTTGCACAGGCCAAGGGAACTTGCACCCGGGCCCTCGCTGGCTGGAACTCTACCCACTGAAAGCAGATGGGTTGTTTCTGAAGTTATCGTGAACGTGCGGCATGACCGTGCCGACAAGCTCAGCATGTGATGCCGAAGGACGGGTTTTGCTACAGACGCCCCCGTACAATGTGACACCCAACTGTTTCTATAACTTATGACAGTTTATAGAGTGAGGTTAAAAAGAACAGTACAGAATGCCCATCATCATCCTGCTCATCTCTTCTACATCGTCAGAGTGGATAAGTACCACGGTGTCACATTGTACGGGGATGACTGTATCCGTTCGGGCCAAACGACGGATAGCAAAAAAAAAAAGTTCGTGACAGAACCCGTCCAGCTTTGTCGCTTCCGACGTCCACCGGACAGATTTACAGTGTGCGCGGTTTCAGTCCAGTGATTTCTGGACGGAAGAAGCATGATGGGATTTGCCAGCATTTCGAGGGCACACGGACGGGGAGTTGCGCTAGTGTAGACCACCAACATAACTTCAACTCTCCACCACACTGTGGTGGAGAGTTGAGATCATGCTGCAGAATTCAGTTTTGTCATGACTCCACATGACCATACACAACACGTTCTTTGGATTAGTACATTTTGCTCAACTGTTACTCCGATATTGGCTTGGTGCAGTTGCGCTGGATGTTGGCGCCGCCTTGCTGAGTGGGTGGAGTGGGACCCTGCGCTGCCTCACTCGTGGGATCAAGGCCCTTTACCCAGAGGGCCCAGCCGCCCAAGCGCACTGGGTGTTGATATCTCACTTGCTAGAGCACTTCGACAAAATAGTGGGTACGGTGCATAGACGGTACGGTACTGTACCCATAATTTTCCATCCCAGTGGAAATTCCACTGTTCACTCGAAAAAGTGGAAGAATGTGCATAAAAAGACGCATAAAATATGAATTTGAAGTGGTCAGTTGGGCTGGAAGATATGGGAGATGCTGTAGCTGTCTGGGTGAGGGGTGGGTGACTGACTCCCTCTTCTCGGCATTCCACCAGTTCCATTCATCACCATTCGACGAAATTCCGCACCAGTCATGGAGAGCTGGCTGTTCCTGGGCAACCCCGGCGTCGGCAAGAGCACGCTGCTCAACTGCCTCGCGGGCCGCGCCGTGTTCCCGTCCGGCGTGAGCTACGGCGGCGGTCTCACCATGGACATGCAGACGTATACTGACTACCAGCGCGCCGTGGTGTACACGGACACGCCCGGCCTGGCCGACCGCACGGCCGAGCGCAAGGCCGCCGACGCCATCACGCGCGCGCTGCGCTCGAGCGGCCCGCGCGTCAAGCTGTGCTTTGTGGTGCATCTGCAATACGGGCGCGTCGTGAGCCAAGACCTGGCGACTATCGAGCGCGTCCTCGACTCGATTAAAGTTCCGGACGTGTCGTTCGGGATCATCATCAACGGTGTCGACGCCGCCGTGTGCCGAACGCTGGCGTCGGACGCGGGCGCGTTCAAACGCCTGGTCGCGCTACTCAATAGCGGCAATTACACAACGCCGCACGTGCTGGTGATCCCCGAGATTGAAGCCCTCGTGGACCAGGACGACTGTGTCGTGGAGCTCCCGCTGGGCGTGCGCTCGACGCTCGAGCAGTTTCCTTCGACGTCCCTCCCGGTGGAGAGCGTGGTCGCCATCAACGTGGACGACTTTTCTGGGGCGGTCAACCGCATCGCGCGGTCCGTGTCGGCGTTGGAAAGGGACGAGCAGCTGCTCTACGGCGCGCAGCAGCAGCTCGAACGCAAGCGGCCCGACTTTTGGACCATTGCGGGCGTCGCGATGAGCGTCATTGGCACAATCGTGAAGCTGGCCATCGATTTGCTGTGAGGCGGTCACACCTGAAAGTAGTAGTAGTACTAGTGCGGAGGGTGACAGCAGAGTACGACAGATTCTCAAAGTAGTAATAACAGTACATACTAGTAGGTTTTTGGTGCGTGCCTCTGGTCGTGTGGGAATGGGAGAGACGACTCCGCTCGAGAAGGGCGCGAGAAATGCAAAAAGGATTGGTCGTCACCGACAGTAGCTATAGGATTTGGATAGAAGCACTAGAAATGCACACGCTCCGTCAAGGACCGCGAGCCTCTCGTGTTACTCCCGGGCGCCTGTCGTAGTCACCTTCACGATCGCCTCGCTCGTGTTGTTGCTGCGCCCGTTCGGCTTGTTCTTTTTCTCTGCGGTGGCCTCATAGATGGTCCACACCAGTTGACCTGGGGTCGCATCGTCACAGGTCTGGGGGATTTTGCCATTCCACGGTTCACTGAACGTGAACATCTCGTAGCCCACTGTGGTGTTTCTCCCCTTCACGACAGCAAAGTACTTCCGGTTTTTCTCCAGCGCGAAGTCGTAGGCTTGGGTGATCGTATAGTTCTGGTTGTCGGACGGCGACACGGCATCACCGCCGGCCGGGTCTCCACGATTCACTCGGATCACGCATCCCACTTCTAAAAACTTCGGGTCGTTTGGTGGGGCCCTGGTGGCGGTCGTGGTGGGTGGTGGTGAGGGCGACGGCGGAGTCGTCGTTACTGTTGGGTCGACAACAGTGGTGCTGTTGCCAGCTCCAGTGCCGCCAGTGGTTTTGCCGCCGCCCCCACGCGTGGCCGCCACAACAATGATCGTCACCAGCACGACCACACTCACGACCACGCCTACAACCACGAGTAGCTTCTTTCTACGGGTCGCAGTCGCTTTTCCTGCCTGCGGCGTCCGCGGATGCGCCTCGTAGCCACGGTCGTCCGGAGCTGCCTGAAGACTCCGGAAACTCTCCAGCTCTACCGCGTGCGCCGCGCGCTCGCGTTGCATCGCCTCGCGGTGCTGCTGCTGCTGCGTGGCCAACGCCGTCATCATATTCGAGCGCGACGAGAGCAGTGTAGCCATCTCCTCTTTGATCCGTTGCACCTGCTCCGCAAAGCCCGTCGGGTCCACGGGCTTGACGGTCCGCGGATCGATCCGCATCGATGGCGCCTCCTCGTCCATAAAGTCCTGCACGTGCGGAGGAAGTGGAACGGCGGCGTCCGAGGCATCCTCGAGCTCGGCCATTTGCGGGATGAAGCAGAAGGCGTCGGTTTGGAACTGCCGCCTATTGACCACGCTGTGGACCGCCGCGAACGCGTCACTGTTGGGCTCTGTGAATGCCGCGTATTGTCTCTTATCTACGTTGTTGAAGATCACAGAGAAGCGGACCCTGGTTGGGGCCACGTCGATCGCGCTGAGCACACGCTCGAGGGTCACGAGGTCCTCGCTGACGACTCGTCCGGCCTGAAGTCGTACCAAGAAGAAGAGCTTGTACGTGCCCCCCTGCTTCAATGCGGTGGTGATGGCCATCGCGGCCTGCTCTGCGATCGTCTCGTCAGCGAGCCCTGGTGTGTCCATGTACGCGACGCCATCGTGGTCCACGCGCTGGTAGTTCTGCGTGAGCCCGCCGCCCCAGCTGAGCCCCGCCCTGAGTGTGGACGCCCCGATCAGACAGTTGATGAGCGTGCTCTTGCCGGAGCCAGGGTTGCCCAGAAACAAGCGGTTCTCTCGGATTCTGCTCATGATGAAGGAGTGGATGGCGGAGTGAGTGACTGGCACGAAGGCCTGGAGAATTCGGGAATGCAGAAGGCTCCGCTTGGACGCCACCGACGGTGAAATATGTGTGCCCGTACTGTGGTACTTGCGCCAGCGACATGGATTTTCTATGTACAGTTGGGGGAAGTGTGAGATTTGACTGTGTAGCCACTGTAGCCACCATTCTTTTTGGAAAGACGTGATCCGCTGGATCGCAGGGATCGCGCTCAACCCAATTGGGGCCCACTGGGTTGAGTTTCGTGTACTGCACGGTACTTGAACTTACTGAGTACTCTTCCCACTCATCTCGTTTCTTGTGGTCGGAACGCAGGCGCCTGGCTGCCTGTGAGGACTGACTCTGTTGGCAACCGACCACAAGTGTCATTTGATCTGCTGTGGCATTGGCCACATTCATCAAATCGAGTTCTCTCGACGAGTCGGCCTACCCCCAAGACCTTGCACTACTTCACCATGAGCAGAGTCCGAGAGAACCGCTTATTCCTGGGCAACCCTGGTGCTGGCAAGAGCACGCTCATCAACTGTCTGGTCGGGGCGCCCAAGCTCAAGTCGGGGTCTAGCTGGGGCGGCGGGCTCACGCAGGACTACCAGCGCGTGGACCACGATGGCGTCGCGTACATGGACACACCAGGGCTTGCTGACGAGACGATCGCGGAGCAGGCAGCCCAGGCCATCACCACGGCGTTGAAGCAGGGGGGCACGTACAAACTCTTCTTTCTTCTGCGACTTCAAGCGGGGCGACTGATCAGCGAGGACCTCGTGACGCTCGAGCGCGTGCTCGAGTCGATCGACGCTGGCGACCTCAACTACAAGTTCACGATTGTGATGAACTCCCTCAGCCAGCGTGAGTACCAGTCGCTCTTGGAGAGAGGCGAAGAGTTCAAGATCATCAAGACGCTCATCAACCGCAAGTACCTGACCGAATCCTTCTGCTTCATCCCTCACATCGACGAGCTGGAAGACGCAACTGACACCGTCGTGAAGCTGCCTCAGGGGGTCTATGACTTTCTGGACAAGGAAGCCCCAGTGATCACTGTCGGGGAGCGTCAGGTAAAGCCTATCGAAGTCGGTGGGTTCGCTACGCACGCCGAGGAGATCAAGAGGGAGCTTGAGGAGCTCCGTCGAAATCACTCGGAACTGTTGAGAAGGATGAGAGAGCAGGAAGAGCTCCACGACAAGGCGATGAAGCACATGCAAGCAAGTCACGAGGCTCAGCTTCATCAGCTGAGGGGTGGAACTAGGACGCCAGGCCCCGCAGCGGCTGTGCCGTCCCCAAAAAGTGAGCCCAACTACTTCTCTCACCCGCTAACGCCTCCGGTCGGAGCACCACCGACTGAGTCGGGAACATCGTGGTTCAGACGCCATCGCAAGTGGTCAGTGGCCGCGCTCGTCGCTGTGATCGTGGTGATTGCGAGCGTCGTGGTTGTGGTCGTGGCTACGCGAAATGAGCCGACACCGACGCCGATGCCTACGCCGAAGACGACACCGAAGTCGACACCGACACCGACACCGACATCGACCACGACGAACGTCAGCAAGAGTAGTGCGCCCATCCCCTCCCCAGACGGGAAGTCCCAGTTCTTGGGCTGCCTGACCGATGAAGCCATGATGAGCACGGACAAGGCGTACGGTGATGCGACCAAGGCCTACTACAGCACTGCGCTCGACCAAGCCGAAGCCAAGAGTAAGAAGTACTTTGCGCTCGCGTGCCGTGCCGACTACTGCCATTCGTTTGTGTTCAACAAGCTGCTGGTCAACGTCACCGACTTTGACGGGAACGACGCTGGCTGCAAACGCCTCTGTCCGGGCTCGAGTGCTTACTACTGCGGATGCTCGGAAGGCGCCTGTGAAGATGCCGGCGTGAAGCCCGGAGGAGACAAGACCCGAAACCGCCGCTGGACTGTGTACGAGCGTACTAGTATGACCACCACGCCGCCGCTGATGGGGGTCAAGTATAAAGCCGTGGGGTGCATGAATGTCACGCTACCGTCCAACAGCGTGACCAAAACCGCAGCAAAGGTCGACGACATCGACGAAGGCTACCGCTTTGCACTTGCCAACAACCAAACGTACTTCGTCTTTGATGGCCCCACCAGCATCAGTGCTTTCAAGGCGCAACTGCAAGAACCAACCGTGGTCCGAGATTGCAAAGACACGGGGCGGTACGTCTGGAAGGTCATCTCGTAATACAGTGCAGTCTGAACATTTTTATTTTCGTGCCTTACTTCCTCCGTTCACCTCGAGAATGTGCACAACGGAGATTTGGGACAGCACAACCATTTTTTCCGCCGATTAGCACAAACTTTCACTTACGGCAAGGCCATTCCATATCAACAGCTAGCAACTTCTGAGCTATCAATCGCCGTGTCCAGCCAACGCAGGTCCAAGGTTAGCAGTCCCAGTACTATTAATAGCAGGTCTAGGGTCCAAGGTTAGCAGTCCCAGTACTATTAACAGTAGTGTCCAGAAGGCACGTCGAAGGCTAGGGCATACCGTATTGGTCATGTTATAGCTACAGGGCACGAACCTGCAATAATCTATGGTTACGCTGCCCCAGCTATGTACAAATCACTCATAGCGATTCTATAATACTTCTATAAAATAATAAATGCTCTCAATAGTGGACTGTGCTTTTTACACAACAGCTATTGTAACATGACCAATACGGTAGGGCATTTTCCAGGAATCAACCAAGAGCAACTTCCTCGTGGCCAAAACTTGCATGATACGAAAATTGCATAATATGATAGGGTAAGGTGTATCTGTCAACGCTTCAAAATTTGGCTGGATTTGGAGTCCAAATAAATCAACTTTTTCCAAGCCTCGGACGGCCCGGTACAGACGTCCCCGTACAATGTGACACCCAACTGTTTCTATAACTTATGACAGTTTATAGAATGAGGTTAGAAAGAAAAGTACACAAGGCTCATCATCATCCTGCTCATCTCTACTACACTGTAAGAGTGGATAAGTACCACGGTGTCACATTGTACGGGGATGACTGTACATAGAAGGTGCGTGTGACCCCACCAGCAGGTCCACTTGTTACAAATTCAAAATCACGGACATTGGTCCATGGACCCCTGTTACAATTACGTTGGAAATATTCCCGAAAGTGAACCCGTGATTTGATTGGTGAGAATACTGTGACATTATGATCGCTCACTTTGCGATCTCCGAAGCTCCATCTGCACGGGAAAGAATGATGGAAGATTGCAATATATTCGCGTCCTTTCAGGTTCCGGCGGCCCCATCGTCAGGTCCACACCTCCTAAGTACGAAGGCCAAAGGCGGTTTCAGGGGCCACTCCGTGTAATGTAACGGGACCGTTCTGTAGTTAACTACAGAACGGAGTGTTACCTTACGTACACGGCACGCAGAGGAAGACGATCGCACAGGACTAGTGCGGTTGAACGTAGAATGGAAACTGAGTGTATTCTGAACGGCCGAATGGCCGTTTAAACCTCAAACTATGTATAAAACCTTGCAGGAATCACGCCAGGATTCCTGCAGATCACACAATCCCAAAGTCCAAACGGGATTGGTGGAAAAGTGACGATATCCAAGGGATGTCGTCGAATCGAACGACGCGCAATCACGGGCGACCACCGTGATTACTCATGTTCCTAACTGAACCCAGAATGTTGGTTCAGTTAGACATGCAACGGGTACACCCCGTTGCATCACCCTCCCCTCAAGACGCAAGCCGTGTCCCATGGCTTGCGAAAGAGCACTTGTTGGTCGGGTCCCTTCCAACACATCGGGAACGTGACCGCACAACAGCATGGTGGTCACGATGACTCCAAGCGCCTACCGCGCTGCGATGGCAGCGAGTGCGCAACAGCAGGAGGGCGACGAGCTGAGCGCCGGTGAAGGCGGCGCACAACTCGCTGCTGCGTCGAACGACGCAGCAGCTGACGATGATGCAAGCGAAAGCAGCATCTCGGACGACGAAGAACCCGACGAGGGCGATCACGCTCTCGTCGACGATGAAGAGATTGACATCTCCGCTGTGCGCGCGTCGCGCACAGCAGCCAAGCGAGCTGAGTCAGCAGGCGACTTCCTGCTGACACGCCAAGCGGTGGTCCGCTTTGTGCAGGACTCGATTGCCGACTCTGTCGATCGACAGAAGCGGAACGCGGACAAGAATGGAAGAGCGAAAGTTCTTTCATTCAACGAGGGGACTTAGTGTTGTTATCAACCACTAACCTACCTACACATGCAGTCACGAACGTCGGCAGCTCGAAGCTGCTGCCGAAGTGTGTGGGACCCTTCCGCGTGCTGCGCCGAATGGGCAGCGC
>JAADXL010000889.1:0-15012 GCA_023337755.1 Pythium aristosporum
CCAGGAAAATGTGTAATGTACACCGAAATGACCTAACGGAATCATCTAGGAAGAAAGTTATATAAAAACGATGCCACCAGCCGATGTGAAGACGTTGATTTTGTACTATGATGCAGTTAACAGAAGAATAAGGCAACCTTAGTGTAAGGCTACTCGTATCCATTTTACCGTGGTTTTACTAGTATCGCTTGGTTGAGGTGGCTTGGAGATAAGTGATAAGAAATGTTGGGTGTTGGCAATCGTTTTGACCAAGAGGGGGGATTGGTATTCAACGTACGGGATGGATGAAGGGTTTCATCATGCTGATGATGGTGTTTACTTTATTTTTGGGAGGATGTCAGAACATGAATGCAAGTGAAAAGGAAGCTCTGTACAAGGAGGCTGAAGCAACCGTGATTCAGCACTTCAAACAGAAGTTTGAACTGGATGTTGTCATTACGAGCAAAGAGTTGCTCCCGGAAATGGCGGTATCCCAGATTGGTCTGAAAGGGCATGTGAAAGATCATGAAGATCAGAGTTTTGGCATTTCGTACGACTACAAGAAGAAAGTGACCAAAAACCTGGTGATCAGTCCTGAAATTGAGGAAGCCATAATCGCCAAGGGACATGATCCATACGCCAAATAAAATGGGAGGTGCAGTTATTGAGTAACGGGTCCAACATTGATGATGAAACGTACAAAGCGATGTCTGATTTAGCGTATCAGGATCAAAAAGCCGGAGATCGATTGACCGAGCTTCCCGGGTGGGAGGTTCTTGAGGGGACGGAAAGCAATAAGTTATCCGGCTTTGACGCCGTGACCTTTTATAATCCCGAGACCAAGGAAGCAGTGATCGCATATCGCGGTACAGAGGGCAGTGGGCCCTTGGAGCGGTCTGTACCCGATTTTGTCATGGATGGCCGGATCGGGGGCGGAGAGTTGATTCGCAAAGGCCAGCAAGAGACTGGGAATTTCATCAATAACCTTACGCCGGAATGGCTCGACAAAGGGGTCGAAGGTGTTAAGGACTTCACGGGTATCTCCAAAGTCGAAGATTGGGCTGGGAACAGAGTGCGAGATGTGGAGAACTGGGCGGGCGATCGAGTAAAAGATATTGAGAAAACAGTGTCCCCCACAGGTTGGGCTAATCAGATGTATCAAGCCGAAAACTATGCCAATCATATGCAGGACAAGCATAAGGATCTCAACTTCTCGTTGACTGGACATTCACTCGGCGGGGGGAACGCACAGTATGCATCCGCTTATACAGGAATTCCTGCCGTGACGTTCAGCGCTCCATCCGTAATGGGTAACTTGACCCCGGAGGTGCGGCGCAAGGCTGAAGCCGGTGCATTTGATGGACAGGTTGTAAACTATGCCAATCCGAGTGATCTGGTCGCCAGCGGAACGCTGGGTGGATATGATCGGCATGTGGGAACAACCTATTACATCAATTCCGACTACGATTCGGCAAATGATGGTGTGAGTATTATCGACAAAGCCAAAAATTCGTTTGGTGGAGAGAACTATCACAGCCTCGATCAATATGATTTTAAAAACGGTTATATATCCAATGACCTGTATGATCCAATTACTGGGGAGAGAATTCGTTATTCACCACGACTTATGGATCACTTGGGTCCATTTAGCAAGAATCTGGGACCTGTACTTCCCAAGTTCGGAGGTGCTGCGGCGGCTGCGGCTTCTGGCCTGATTCAAGTAACGCCGGAAGAACTGAAGAGTGTCGCTGCCCGGTGGAAGCAGAATGCACAACAGTGCAATGCAGAGCTGAATCAGGTACGAAGCCGGATGGCACAGTATCTGCATACCAGTCGCAGTCGCAGACTAGAGCCTATCGTCACCCATCTGGATGCGTCTATTAATGAGCTGAGTACATGGCACTTGAAACACACCAGCCAGTTCCTGGACTTCATCGATGCCAAGGCGGATGCCTTCAGACAGGCGGATGAGAGTCCGGTCCATTTTAATTAAGATTCAGTGTGGCAGATTGCTAAATAACACGTACATAAGGAGGGAACACGAGTGAGCGGACAATTGCTGGTGGAATTAAACGATCTCCGAATTGCGGAAAAAGAACTGACACAGCTGCTTGCCCGTCTGCAAGCCGATGAGCAGGAAGCCCGAGTGTTATATGGTCGGCTTAATGATTGGAAAGGACAATCAGCTGACTATACAAGAGAGCAGATTGAAGCGTTCTTTGCTGGCCTGTCCGGAAGGATACAGTCGATTGAACAGCAGAAGAAGAGTTTACTACAATACATTGAAATTATGATTCAGACGGATGAGGGACGGTAGGGAACTGTAAGACAAGACAGTGTTGCCATGTTACGTGCCTATGGATAACAAAAAGGAACCTCGGCAAGTTGGGACTAATCCCATATGCCAAAGGCTCCTTTTTTTAATTTCGAGATTCATTAATCAAAAGGGTATCTCTTAACGTTTTTTGCGGCGTGTTGCCAGAGCAATACCGAGGAAGGACATGATCAACGCCAGAATGGATACGATCAGTGTTGCCTGTTGCAGCTTCAATGTGCCTGGATCTGAATCCGTGTTGTTTGGCTCACCTGTGACGGTGTCGTTCAATGCGTCACCCAGTGTGGTATCATCGTTTGCCTTGGTATCGTCACCCGTAGCTGCTTCATCATCATGACCCGCATTGCCAGCTGTACCTGCACTATCATGACCTCCGCCTGCAGCAGCATTACCTGTAGCAGCAGGATCTTCGCTGATTGCCGTAATGCTGTGCGGGTTGCTGTCACTTGGTTCGCCTGTCCACTCCACGATGCTGCCATCGCTATAATACTGGAACGCATCCCAGGCTACTTCCGTTTCGGCATCCGGATTCTGTGCCACGAAGTTGAACTGCTGGAATTGACCAGCCAGAATGCCTTCGTTATCTCCATCCACTTCCCAAGTAATTGACGTTACTTCATTGGATGCATTTTTTTCGGTAGAGATTTTCCAGCCTGCGAGGGGTTGGTATTGCTTGAATGCAACGCCCTGCGGTACTTTCAGCGTAACTTTGGTGGTAGGCAGCTCTTTTTCAGATGGGATTTTGATGCTATACGTCTGCCATGCACCCGTTTGTGCCACAGTTGGGTTAACGGTGACGTGTGCACTGGCGAATCCGGCGAACAGCATTAGTGCAGCGGCGCCTGCCGTGAGGCTGGATGTCAGTTTGGAAGTCCATGATGTTTTCTTCAAAATAATTTACCCCTCTCAATTCTTATCATTTATGTTTCGGCCCATTTTCTAAAATAAGTGCCTGACTTGCTGCAAAGTCACCGTTCCGGTTACGAATCGTTCTTTCAATCGCTGTTATTCCCAGATTTTTTTGATCCACTTTATAAGTGAAAATCCGGGAATAAAGGCGAACGTTGCACTTCTCCAGAATCGATTTCGTCCCCTTCACTACAATTGCAGCTTGTTGAGACACTGATTTTAGACCGAGTCGCGTTTCAAATCTGAATCGGTTATACCTACGGATTAGCAGTGTCGATCTCAAATTCGGCATCCAGCGAATCCAGGGAACGGGTTAGCAGATGGACCTTAATGTTCCAGCGTCCTGGCATGGAGATATACTCTTCTGCCTGGTATACGCCAGTATCATTTTTCGGAATCGTGATCTCGTAAATACCCATATCCATATCCAGGTGGGTCAGTGACAGTGTGATCTGTTCCAGATCGTTAACTGTGCTGCCATCAGGTTTCTTCACGTCAACCTTGAACTGGTTCTCTCCGGTAACATTGGGGCTTACCTGAAGCGTAATCGTGGAACCATCATCGGTGGTCTGCACTTCTTTATAAGGTCCTGCGGCTGCCGGTTGTCCGGGAGACAGGTGTGTCAGCACGGCGGCCAGCGCAAGAACAACAGCTCCAGCGATCAGCTCCGCCTTGAGACTGCCGGCAAGTCGGTTACCGCTGCCTGCCCGTGCAATTCTGGCATGACGCCAAGCCAATACAAGCATAGTAACAAGCAAGACAACTTTGGAAATAAGCACCAGGCCGTATGCCGTTGTGAACAGCGACGTTAGTATAGGTGCTGGCAAAATGATCAAGCTGCTGTATATCCCCGTAGCGACGAGAGCAGCAACAGCACCAATGCCCCATGCTGTAAAGCGCCGGATGGCTGTCCAATAGACCTCCCCTCGCACAGTAGAAGGCAGTTTATCCGCAAGCGGAGGCAGACACACGGCCATGGCGGTTAGTGCTCCAATCCAGAATGCGGCACCGATCAGATGTACGAAGTCCATTGCGATGGCGAGCGCGCGTTGTTCCGCCGCAGCCGGATGTCCTGTCATGGCATGAGTGAACAACCAGGCGAGTACCAGCACAAGAGAGCCGTAAGAGGACCATATTCGAATACGTATGGAGCGGTCACGGTCGTATCCCGAGAGAATAGTAACCGCCAGCAGCATGACGACAAGCATCTGCACCATCCAGATCTGGCCAAATGACGTCAGTTTGAGTGCGCTGCCCATCAGTGCCCAGCTGAACTCCCCGATGGACACGCCTGATTCATACAGCGTGTTCAGAGGCAGGCTGATCAGAGCGGCAACAGAAGCGGCGCCATAACTGATCCATAACAACCTGTAGCTTCTTGGCACTTCCAGAGGTTCTCTCGCCATGGAAGCAGGCGCAATCCGGAACAGCAGGAAAGCAAGTGTGCCCAAAATCACAGACAACCCAAGATACTGAATCCAATCTGTCAGCGACAAGATCCATTTTAACGGCCCGCCAACCTGACCTGAACCTGAGGTTAAATCCGCGAGACCAGCAGGAGCGCCGGATGGTTCCCCAATATGAAACACATAGGCTCCCTGAATGGGGTGACCATCGGCGGATACGGCCTTCCAATTCACAGCGTAGGTTCCGTTTCCAAGCCCGGTCCGCAGACCGGTCTCCAGAATGTGAGGACGATCCTCATCGACGTGCACATTGCCGTCGTCTGCCTGTGTTCCGTCCGGTCCGGTGATTTTAATATCAAAAAAGGCCGTTTGCAAAGACTCATTGAACTCCAGAGTCAGGCGTTCAGGTGCAGTCGCGACCAGTTCATTTTCACCTGGTGAGGCCTGCACGATATAAGCATGGGCAGATGCCCATTGTGGCATAACAAGGCAACACAATAACATCAGGGCGACCATCAGTGCCCAGTGCCGTTTACCCAATTTCATGGTGAACCTACTCAAAATCAAAAAATCATCACCCTTAGGTCTAGAATTGTAAGTCATTCTTTGTTATCCAAGCACAATCTATACCATTATAACTTTGTCCAAAATAACACCGTATGACTACATTGGGCTATAAAAAAACGAAATGATCCATAGAATTGTGACAAAAGCATGAATGCTCTGCTATTTACGAAGCTTACGGCCGGCCAGCCCGCTTTCCAATGCATAGCGGGTCAATTGCACGCGATTTTCGAGCTGGAGTTTTTGTAAAATATTTTTCAGGTGATTTTTCACCGTTTGGTCTGAAATACCAAGCTGGTCAGCAATCTCACGATTCGTATATCCGGCAGAAACCCATTGCAGAATCTCAAGCTCGCGCGTGGTTAGTGGATTATCCGGCACATCCTCGCTGCGCGGCGCAGGAAACTCCTGGAGAATTCGATAGGCGAGTTCCTTGCTCAAGGGTGCATCATCGCTGACGATGGCGCGAAGGTATTCAAGCCAGGTGGAGGGAGCCAGGTTTTTGAGCAGATATCCTTGAGCCCCTTGCTTGAGCGCTTCGAACAGGTATGTTACATCATCCGATACCGTAACCATGACGATGATGACATACGGAAAGCGCAGTTTGATCTGACGGGTGGCTTCCAGCCCATCCATATCCGGCATCTGCACGTCCATCAAAATAAGATCGGGCATCCATTGACCGGTAAGCTCCAGCGCCTCCAGTCCACTCGAAGCGGTACCAATGACTTCAAACAGGCTGTCCTCGGATAAAATACTGCAGATCGCTTCACGCGCATGCGCGTGATCGTCGACGACCAATACCCGTACAAGTTCCATATTAAGCATGCTCCTTTCCAATGGTGATTCGTGTGTAACCAGGCCTTGAATCCAGGGCGAATGACCAGCCCATCTGGACGGCACGTTCCTTTGTAATTCGCAGGCCGTACCGATCCTTGAGGTGCAGTGGATCTCCGCTCACACCAACACCGTTATCCTGAATTTGTACCGACCAGGCAAAAGAAGTTCCGTCTGCAATTACCCAAATATCTGTAGCCCGGGCATGTTTGCGTACGTTAAGCAGTGCTTCCCGAATGCAGGCGAGCAGCTCCACCTGTTCCTTTGCTGAGAAGTGGTTACTGTTCAGATCCCATTCCAGACGAGCCGAAGGAACCGTCTCCTCTACAAGCAATTCAACCTGTGACAGCAGGGAAGTTCCTTCCGGTACTGCGGCTTGTCCAGGGACGTAGCGGAGATGGGCGATGGCCTGTCGTACGTAGGCATTGACCTCGTGTACGGTTTTGCGTATTTCCTGAATTTCCGTCTCGTGACCGCTGCCAGCCAAACTGCGCTCGGCCTTGTCTGTTTTTACCGACAGGAGAAAAAGAGACTGCGAGATGCCGTCGTGAAGCTCACGGGCCAGTTGGTCCCGCGCTTCGAGCGCTGCTTTGGAAGCGCGCTCCTGCTCCAGGGCAGCCCGGGCGCTTTCCAGCATATTGAACAGACGGCTCAGCAAGGTGACACTTATGAGGTAAAGAATAACGGGAGTAAGCCAGTTTCCCGCGTCCATGGAAAGGTAGGGCATCAGGAATTGGTGACGAATATATTCCCAGAGGCCAACCGTGAATGTGGGGACCAACAGGATCATCCATTTGATCTGTTTATATGACATGAATACAGAGCTCCTTTGATATAAGATCCACTGATATGTATTCGTTTCAAGGGATGGCACCATTATAACGCATGCTTGCTCCAGACCCTAGTCTGTCTTTCTTGGGAGGAACCTGGGGTGGATAAGGGAGTATTTAGAAGGATATCTAAGAACTGCAGGGGATGAAATTATGTCACGCAGGGTGAGGCTTGGTGAGAACAGATGAGCGGGGCTGTATCCATTTTCCCTAACGGAGAAGGTCCTCTATACTTATATAGAACATAAAATTCATGACAAAAGATGTTAAGGAGTGAACGCAACAACATGAATCAAGAGGTATTGGAACGTCGCAGTGAGTTGCTCAAGAAGAACATTCATCAAATGCTTATTCAAGACAATCAGCACGGAATCAGTCGTCAGGATAACATGTTTTTGCAGCAGATGATTAAAGAGCTGCATCAGACTTCATACGAACTGAATACTACTCGATAACGTAGAATCTGCACGAGAATGAAGCAGTCTGGTGTACGATTCATTCCATGATGAACATGAAAATGGCGCTATCCCCGATCAGACCGGGGGTAGCGCTTTTGGTTTTGTCCAACTTGATCAAGGGAATTTCCTATGCCTGCTACAACAGTTGTTGCTGTACACTCCGTTTCTGAATATATCGGATGAACAGCTCGGCAAGCCCGGGATCGAACTGTGAACCGGAACACATCTGCAGTTCCTTGATGGCCTCGTCCACGGTTTTCGTTTCCTGATACGGTCGCTCCGTCGTCATCGCGTCAAAGGAGTCAATCACCGTGAGCATCCGGCACAACCGGGGAATCTCACAGCCTTTCAGACCATAAGGGTACCCTGCCCCGTCATATCGTTCATGATGCAATTCGATATAGGGAATCAGATCAGCGAACCGTTCGTTGGTCATGGCCATCTTTTTGCCCCACGTAACATGGCCCTTAATCGTTTCCCACTCTTCAGCGGTAAGCTTCTCTTTCTTATTCAGGATGGACCACGGAATCTCCAGCTTTCCGATATCATGAATCAGAGCACCCAGCACGAAATTCCGTTTTTCCACATTGTCGAGTTCCAGCAACTCACTTAAATCGAGGGCATACTTATATACGCGTTTGGAATGCTTGAATGTATCCATATCCTTATATCGAAACAGGTTGAGCTGCTGCTCGATATCCCGTACATCCTGCACCAGATCGATCTCATGCTCCATACCGTCATTGCTGCCGTGGCGATGGACATTGTTTTTGCCCTGTTTCTTGGCATAATACAGCGCTTTATCCGCTTGATCCACGAGTTGGGACTTGTTATACATATCGACCTCGTAACGCGCAACACCTGCGGAGAACGAGAGACAACCGTGCGGAAATACTTCGACCCCTTCAAAAGGAGTATCGTTCAGCTGCTTGCGCAGCTTGTTCATGAACGCATAGGCTTCGTCCAGATCCATACCCGGCATGAGCAGGGTAAATTCTTCTCCGCCATAACGAAAAGCGGTGATGTGTGAGCCTTCGGTCTTGAGGTTGAGAAATTCCCCGAGAAGCGCAAGCAGACTGTCGCCCTGTAGGTGACCGAAGCGGTCATTATACTTTTTGAAATCATCAATATCGATGAGTCCCAGTGAAAGTGGGGTCCCCTGAGAACGAGCGATAGCGAGCTCATTCTCCAACATGCTTTCGAAATGACTGTGGTTGAACAAGCCTGTGCGTTGATCGGTATTCGCCTTTTCCTCAATACCCTGATACATCACGAACAGCTGTTTGAACGCGTGGGATAGCAGAATGCTGAGACTCAAATAGAGCAACAAGCCGAGCACGCCATTATGCACCACGAGAATGGTCAGAACGAGCGCCAAAATCAGTGTACATAAATAGACGAGCAGGGACTCGGTAACGAATGCACGCTTCATCTGCTGTAATGCATCCTTCGTCGAGAAATGGAAGAACAGGCCGAGGGTAATCGTATTAATGATGAAATACGCGGCGAGTGCAGCAAAATAAGGTAACAGGTTGTACCCGTCGAGCGCTCCCTGAACACCGCCAGCCCATGTGAAGACTGAAGCAGCTCCGGCAATCATGAGGCTGTAAATGCTGAAATTGACGATGTGTTTCCACCAGGTGAGCTTGCGATCCTTGATTAACAGAATGAGGGAAACGGGCAGCAGTACAGACAGGCTGAACGCACCGCTGAACATGAAGATACAGGCGAGGTACACGGAAGAATCCATGGATTGCTGATTTCCCTTGGGCGGAATCTGAAACGTGAAATAATCCAGAATCAGCGCAGCCCCGAGCATCGTGTAGACCATTACCCATTCGTCAGTGGATAAGCGAAAATAAGACCACTTGTTCATGTACAGAAAAATTCCGATGCCTGCGCAGCTGAGCAAGACAACATACATGCTGCTTCGATCTGCTTTATGGATAAGGTTACGAATAAAGTTCATAAAAATTCTCCTGCTTGGTTTAGTCTGCTCTTGATGTGTATATATCGGTTTGTACTATATTGATGTATAACATAACAAGTTACCTCCCAAAAATCCAGAAAGAAAAAAACAGGCCGCTGGCAGCCTGTTTGTCTTGGATGGCGAGTATATGTACTAGCCTCCCAGTTTGTAACCAGAAGTCAATGCAACAACGACAGAAGCTACGATGATCGCGTTGATGACAATGCGTGAATACTTAATGCCTTCGAATTTTTTCATGGAAAAGACCTCCCTTCCTTGGAGTCTGTCCTACTCTCTTCAGGCCTGATGGGTTTCGGTGGCTTGTACAGCCTTACTGCTTCGATTCACCATCATGTACTGGATAAACAGGAATATACCAACGTTCATGACAACATCACCAATGCTGATGACCTGGGTACGCGGATACGGGTTGGACAGCGGAATAATATCGCCGAGAAAGGACAGCCGGGTCGATGCATCCATCATGAAATGCTTCGAGATTGCGCCACCTTCCCGCAACATGTCTACATAATAAGGGCCTAGCACAGCCGAGGCTTCAATGGAAACCGGCATGCGTCCGCCATTCACCGCCATGACCACAAAATTGAGAAATACCCCAATCCAGATCAGCATGAATCCCTGGTAATGCCTGTTCAGCCACAGAAACACGAGGCCGGTAATATACACAGCGGCAAACAGATAACCGTTAATGGCTGCGACCCATTGCAATCTTTCCTGTAAGAAAAAGATGCCGAACTGGGCCAGTAACAACAACGGGAAAATCCAGCCGCCTCGCAGCTTGAGTGCTGCGAACTGGTTGAGCCCATACCGGAATCCCCCCCGGAAGAGTCCAACGATCAAACCAAGCAGAATACCATCGTATACCATCAGTAACTCCTGTTCGTGCAGATATGTGTAATGTCATTGCGTGTTTATGTACCTATGTTATTCGACCTTTTACTGGTAAATCCTGCAACGAAATCATGATTTCAGCAAAAGAAATTGCAAAAAAACAAATAAAAAACCGTCTTTACGAACCAACGGGTCGAAACCAGTGCAAAGTTCGTAAAAACGGCTGTTTAATCTGTCAAAAAGTGATGATTACTGCAAGGGATTTTACGTACTATCTATTCGGATTCCCCATTCAAATAATTGAAGAAAGGCTGATCCACCCAGAAGGTGTAGCTGGAGATGTTGGCGTCAGGAGCCAGCTTGTGGAAGCCTTCCTGAATGCCTTTGGCATTCTCTTTCAGGGAGAAGGATTGTGCATAATAGTTGCCAAGCGTAATTTTGGTATTTGCGATCACAGGGTAATCCGCAATTACGGTTGGTGAATAATACAGCGGCTGCCACCAGGAAGCGTAGATGAGGGCAGACGTATCCTCGCTGTTCTTCTTGGCATATTTTGAGATGATGTCATTGAAACGGATTTTGTCCGCCGTATTGTTAAACTCGAATTGAATATCATATTCCTTGGCGTAGGCGATATAGTTGCCGTTCTCAATCTGTGTCACCTTGTAATCAGGTGTTTCTTTTGGCTCGCCCCATTCTTTCAAATAGATGAAGGCAGACGTCTTCGGTTGGAACTGCACGTCGGCATCAATGCCTTCGCTGCGCAGCAAGCCGATCAGCTGAACCGCGTGTTTGATATCATCATGTCCATAAGTCAGTGTCAGTTCGTCAATAAAGTTAGAATTGTAGCGGTTATCCTTCAGGTTGTATCCTGTGACGAGATTATCTCGCAGAGCCTGGTCCACGATTTTTTTCAGTTCTGGAGCTTCAATAAGATCCGCTGTACGGTATGCATCATAGAGCTTGGAATAGATGTCGGCATCGCCGGAGCGTCCAATCTCATGTTTATATTTACCCTGACTGGTCAGTACTCGTCCGAGCAAGATGTTGGCAAAGTCAGAACTCGCTTCTCCACCCTTGCGGAGAGCGGGGTATAGACTTTCCGGGATCAGACCGGTATCAATGGCAGCGGCCAGCTCCTGTGCGGCTTGTCCCTGAACGCGGTTCGGGCTAATGCCGACTTTTGCAAGGGCCTTCGCTGTTTTGGCTTCAGGATATGTATAGGCCAGCTCTTTGAATCCGGCTGCTTTGACTGCGATGAAGACAGCAGCATAAGTGCTCAACTTGTCATTGGCACGAACTGACGTGCCCGATAGGATGCCGTTGTTATATAAGGAAACGGCAGCATCATAGGCAGAATCACCCGAGGTTAGATCGGTAAAGGCCGGTGCCTTGGTGTCACTGTCATTTGCTTCATCCGTAGCAGCCGCTTGATCTGCTTGGATAATGGCGGCAATCGCCTGGATAAAGGCACCCTTGGTTAATTGCTGAGGCAATTGTAAATTATACTTGGCCTGCAAGAATTGGGCGTAATCTGCAGCGCTCTCGGTATAAGAAGTCGATGAAGCCTGAGCTACCGGGCCGGAGACAGTCTGTGAGGTGGTTTGTCCCACCGGCGTGGCCGTTGCTGCTGAAGCAGAAGCGGGCACGCCAAGGCTGCCGAGCGTAACCGGAGCGGCGAGCAGGGCTGCCAGGGTGATCTGTGTGATCTTTTTCAAATGAATAGCCTCCTTAAAATGTGGTTGGAAAATAATGAAGATGGGGTTATAATTCTGACAAATCCTATCTGAATATAATAATTGGATTGACTTTAGCATGGAGTAGCTCTGGATGTCAACGGAAAAAAGCTTGGAATAAAGCGCCTTCCAGCGCTCCAGGAAATTCGAATCAGCCATTATATTTTATTTGAGTGTATACGCTCAAAGATTTATTGACAAGGATCGACAGTATCCGCTAGGATTATAAAAAAAGAATGTGGAAAAGGGGTATTTTCAAAATGAAAAGAGGTTTATCGTTCGTCTTATCGATCATGATGTTGGCAATTTTGTTGGCGGCTTGTGGAACTTCGGCTTCCAAAGACGAACAATCGGCCCAAGGTGGAGACAGTGAAAAATCACTGCGCATGGCGCTTGTACTTCCTGAAAAAATCGGGGTCAACCCGTTCTTTGTACAAATGGATGATGGTTTCAAAAAAGCGGGTGAAGAGTTCAAGGTGGACACCAAAACGATTGAATCAACAGACCCGGCTGCATTTGAGCAAAATCTGCGTGCTGCAGTTGCCGAGAACTACGATCTGATCATTACAGCAACATTCCAGGCTGAAGATGCATTGAAAAAGGTTGCTGCCGAGAACCCAGACAAGTCCTTTGCTATTGTGGACACTGCTGTGGATCTGCCTAATGTTCGTAGCGTTGGTTTCCATGAATATGAAGGGGCTTACCTGCTCGGCGCAGCTGCCGGACTGTCCACCAAAACAGACAAGGTCGGCATGATCGCTGCGATGGACGTTCCATTGATCAAGAAATATACCGAAGGTTTCAAAGCTGGTCTGGAGTCGGTGAATCCGGATGCGGAATTCCTCGTGAACTATGTTGGCGGATTTAATGACGTAGCCAAAGCGAAAGAATTGGCATTGGTACAATTCGGTAAAGGCGCTGACTTCATCGCTGGAGCATCTGCTGTTGGTGATCTGGGCGTGTTCGAAGCCGCGAAGGAAAAAGGCTTCTATACTTCCGGTCAGGATACCGACCGTACCGTTGAAGATCCGGAACATATTGTATTGTCTCAATTGAAGTCAACCGATACAGTGGCATATCAGACAGTGAAGGATTTCGTAGAAGGAAACTTCAAAGCGGGCGCTGTAAACTACGGCTTGAAAGAAGATGGCGTAGGCCTGACTTATGTAACACGTGATAGCGAATCTCCATTGAATGCTTTTGTTGGACAAGAAGTGATCGACAAGGTTAAAGCGATCAAAGACGACATCGTATCCGGCAAAATTGTGGTAAAAGATCCATTGCAACAGTAGTATTCTTTGTTCCATAGGATTGAGTGATGGAGTTGATCAGCCGGCTGCCCGATCAGGCAGCCGGTTTTGCTGCTATTACAATGAACTATATATGTTCAACTTACCGTTTACACGATAACGGCGATCGGAAGGTTGTTCTGTCATCGTAGTGGCCAGTGTAACATTTTTAAGTTGAACTTATATCAACCGGGAGGAGAGAACGCGAGATATGCTGTTGGAGATGGAGCAGATTACGAAGAAATATGGCGGCTTCACCGCTAATCGGGACATCCGTTTTAATTTGCGAGAAGGAGAGATTCATGCCCTCGTGGGTGAGAATGGAGCTGGTAAAACAACCCTAATGCGCATGTTGTATGGAATGGAGCAACCGACATCAGGCACAATCAAAGTTCGTGGACGCGAGGTAAGCTTCGCTACCCCGTCTCAGGCCATGGCAAGCGGTATCGGCATGGTGCATCAGCATTTCATGCTGTTTCCTTCCTTTACGGTTGCCGAGAACATCGTGATCGGCCGTGAACCGTCTGCTGCAGGTGTATTTGACCGCAAACAGGCAGCGGCCCAGGTAAATGAATTGGGCAGAACGTATGGCATGCCGGTTGATCCGTGGAAAAAAGTGTTTGAATGCCCTCTGGGCATGCAGCAGCGTGTTGAAATTTTGAAAGTGCTGCATCAGGGGGCGGATATCATTATATTGGACGAACCTTCAGCGGTACTAACACCACTGGAAGTGAAAGAACTGCTCGCAAATATGAAATCCCTTGCCAAGCTGGGCAAAACCTTTGTATTGATCACGCACAAGCTGCAGGAAGTGATGGATGTGGCAGACCGGATCACGGTTCTCCGTGACGGTCAGGTGACGGGGACGCTGGAAGCGAAAGACACGAATGTGGAGGAATTATCCCGCCTGATGGTTGGACGTGAGCTGGTACGCATGGACAAGCAGCCATCGGTACCAGGAGAAGCTGTGCTTCAGGTGGAAGCGGTGAATCTGTCAGGGGCAGAGGGCCGTTCTGCACTCAAGGACATTCATATGGAAGTTCGGAAAGGCGAGGTCGTTGGTATCGCGGGAATTTCCGGAAACGGTCAGTCTGAATTGATCCAGATCATTGCCGGATTGCGTAAGGCAGACAGCGGCCATGTCTTGCTGTCAGGGCAGGATACAACGAACTGGCCTGTGCGGCGTATTCGGGAGCATGGGCTTGCCCATATCCCGGAAGACCGTTATATGTGGGGGGCGGCGAAGGATGCAAGCGTTCGTGAAAATGGACTGATGGGTCATCATCACCGGCTTCAATCACGCGGTATCATTAAAGCGAAAGCAGCACGGACCATGGTGGAGAACTGGATCAAGCAGTTCAGCATTAAGACCGGTTCTGCGGAAACGAAGGCACAGTTCCTTTCCGGAGGAAACTTGCAGAAGCTGATTGCTGCGCGTGAATTTGCCCAGGATACGCCGTTTCTGATTGCGGCTGAACCTACACGGGGCGTAGACATCGGAGCGATGGAGACCATTCATGCCGAATTGCTGCGCAAACGGAATGAGGGTGCGGGTATTCTGCTCGTTTCATCCGAATTGTCTGAGATTTTGCAATTATCTGATCGGATCATTGTCATGTATGAAGGCGGAATTGCTGGGGAACTGAAGGCAGATGAAGCAACAGAAGAACAGATCAGCTTGTTGATGGCAGGAGGGAAAGAGCGGATATGAATCGGGTAAAAGAAACACTTCGCGGACTCGTACAGCCGCTGCTTGCCGTATTCATTGGTTTGCTGGCAGGAGCTGTAGCCATTCTGGTCGTTGGCGGGTCCGTGGTGGATACGTATGCGGAGATGTGGAAAGGGGCC
>JAADXL010000890.1:0-14996 GCA_023337755.1 Pythium aristosporum
ATGGAATGTGAAAAGGATTGGTGGAGAGATCGAGGGAGAGGCTTGTCAGTGGAGACGATGGGCCGAGTTGAAGGCAGCTCGCACACTGAAACCCTATAGTGCATGCACGCAGCTCGTGGCTTGCGTGCTGTGGCCCGCAGCAGGATCTTTTTTTATTAAAATAAAAAAGAATCCGTTTTGAGCATGGACGAGACTTGCCTCTCCCTGACCCTCGCCTGGCATGACCTCCAATCAGAAAGAACGACAATGGCGCCCACGTGATAGTCGGGAGAATCCCAGTACGACTGTATCTTGCTTCACTGTCAGTATGCAGTGCACAAACCGGGCAATGGAGTCTGCGTGCCCTCCGAGACTAACTAATACAGACGCGATTAAGCCGCCGCAGGACGGAGCAGGGTCTCCTGTGTGAATCGTTTCCATCCACACAAATAGGAGAGACTTCTCTGCGAGGACGGCAGCGAGCCCAAGAAAATATCATGAGCATAATACTTCGCGTCGCCTACGACGCCACCCCCTCTCCCATAGTTTGAGCGTCCGCACGACCAAAATGTCGATGCCTCGAAATCTGCGGGTCTCTCCTGTTGCTGCAAGGTCCTTCGACGGTGCTTCGGCCGAAAATACTTAATGCTCGGGAGCCGATGGCGATGGTAAGTGTGGCCTCGTGAATGACGCGCGCGAGATCGATCTCGGTGAGTTGCAGTGGCAGCCATTCTTCATGGTCTTTCGGTGTCGAGCCAGAAAGACATCCGTCACATTGAATCCCCACCTCAAGTATCTGGTATGTGCGCTTGAACGTCAGTCGAGCCCGGCGTTTCGCTCAAGCAGCAGTCTGATTGGCTAGTCAGGCGCATCTTCTGAAGGCGAGACTGTTTCTGTTACTGCTCAGTCAATCGGTGACGGACAGTTCTCTTCACCGGCATTGAGAGTTGAACCATATCGTCGTTGCAGTCTGGACACTTGACTGCACGCGTCCGGGGTGGCTGGCTATTCTTCCGGGTGATTGC
Source organism: Pythium aristosporum (assembly GCA_023337755.1). NCBI lineage: Eukaryota > Oomycota > Peronosporomycetes > Pythiales > Pythiaceae > Pythium > Pythium aristosporum. The sequence continues at coordinate 1,005 of JAADXL010000890.1, forward strand.
TGGAGCGATTCTCAAGCAAGTACAAGCAGCCGCCCTCTCGGTATAGAAACTAAACTGACAGGTTTGCGGGGCTGGTGTGCTTCCAAAATCGCCATTCGTCGCGTACATTGTCTTGGCTGCGCGCTGCGTACAAACACAAGACCATGCGTGAGTTGGTGATACGGGTGACCTCAACATGCCAAAGCAAGCGCATCCTCACACCTTCCCCTGTCGACTGTCAGCCTGCAAGGCTGAGCCTGGGGCCAACAGTCCAAGTGCTCTGGATCTTGTCGCTGACCGGACCTCACGTCGCCCAATGCAGGGTGTCCTCGAGCCTTGTGGCGCCGTCACCTCGAGCATGGTGAGATTGCCAATGCACGACAAACGGCGATTCCGATACTCGAAACAGAACTGTAGTTTGCACGACGTTGGCCGCTGTCAGAACCTTCAGAATCCTCGAGTCACCCGAGGCGACTCACAATTATCCATAGCGAGCTTGGCTCGCTGGGTCGACGCGCGGGGCCGCCCAGAGCTTTTCTTCGTCTTTGCATTGTCGGACACTGTTCTTCACGGTGAAGTTCACCCGGTCAATATTGGTTGGCCACTTTCTGCAAGGTCGGGACCGTCTGTCTTGATCCGAGAGCGTCGTATTCAGTATCGCCCGAGATGCAGAGAGCCACATCTGCCTCTGAGAATTTATATTATTTATTGATATTGGTGAATTCTCAGAGGCAGATGCGAGCCACATCTGCCTCTGAGAATTCACCTTCAAAACGCCAAAACAGCAGGAGCGTCAGCCTTACAGTGTGAGAGGCCTCGAGGTGGACAAGCAGGCGCACGCACCACCCACAAACCCTGGGTCGCGCACCTATGCTCAACCTCGTGCATGAGAAAGCACGGGCACAGCACGTACAGGTGTCATCATCACTGTCTTCCTCCTTGTGTACGAACAAATCAGTAGAGTTAGCTCCAGCCCCGGAAGTATGAGATCTACTAGTAGTAGGGCGGTAGGTTTTGTACTCGAACTGTGCGTACCTTCTAGACCAAACTGGAACTTTGGCTTTGCGACAAACACGCCACCACCGCATTTCTATAATAGACACTCTCAATGTCAAAACCGTCCGGGAACCGAGAATGAACGTCACCCGAGCAATGCGGTCTAGGTTGTCGAGCGTCCTCACGCACGCTACCTTGGACTGCAAGCTCGCATAACCGCCTGAGCGTGTCGCCTCGGACGATTATCTTATGACTCCGCTCTCGCACATGCTTGGTGAGCACGGTCGCCGAGAGTTTCGATGCCGCGGGTGTCATCCTCGTACTAGCAAAAGCACACATAAAAATTTTGGTTTTGCTCCCTCAAGCACCGCCAAGCAAATAAGAGTCAAAATGGGATGAATCGTACCTGGTGGCTTCTTCCAACATCAGCACTCGTCCACACAACGGGAGGGCCGCATCGATGGGTATGTTGCAATACCTCTGCAGATTCGTGATCACACGTCGTGGCCTCGAGGGTGGGTAAACCGAGTCCTTGGGGTTGCGAACCAATGACGCTGACGCTCAGCTTGGTAGCAAAAGCTGACGCGACGGTGAGCGGCATCGAGTGGCCGACAACACAAAACACTCGCTTGCTAACAAAGCAACGACAGCGGCTGCATGGGGGGGGTCATGTTCGACCACCACGCTACGGACGACACGGCCCTCAACACAGACAACTCCAATGCAATGGAGACACGCACAAAAGGGATTCAAACCCACTTGTCGCACCGTTCCATGGCGACCGTGGTGCCTGACGCGTGGGAACCACCTACAGCCGAGCACACGAGCGCCACGTTAGTCTCAGGGCCATTCTTGTGCACAGTGGAACTGTGGCCTTGCACACGAACTCCGCCGCCCAAGCTGTAGCTGCCTTGCGCAGCGAGAGCTTCCCTTCTCCGGTGACGAGACTCCAGACTTCCATCTCAACAGGACGGCACTATCATGCACAGCGTACAGTTTTCACCATCGCGTGCTGCCTGGAGGTGGATACGATTGTGGCGCTGCGGCCGAAGATGGATTGAGTAGCTAGGCGAATTCACTCACGCACATCGCGTTCCCGCCTCCTCTTCACACGCTCGATCGACCAACTCGCCTTGCAACTAACGGGGCATTCGAACGTGCACACATCAACGTGTGCGTAGCGCATCCACGTCAGCGTGTCGTGCAGCACGAGCACGGAGTCGGTCTGGTGGTCGGTGCCATACAAGCTGTTGACTTCCCTCGGGCCTGGTATCGGCTTGGCATCATCTCGAACTTGGCGAGATTTTTTATGCACGGTAGTTATTGAGCCACGCCCCACGGGTGACCGGACGCTCTCGGTGTCGAAACTGAACGGGTCCGTTTGGGAAGCGAGAATGAACTGCACCTGAACAATGTGGTGCACGTGATCGAGTCTCCCGCCCACGCCGCCTTGGGTTCCCCGCTCGCATAGCCGTCCGAGCGTGTCGCCCCCTGGCGATTATCAGCCTGGGTCGTACAGTCCACGTACTGAATGTCCATGACTCTGCTGGCGCACATCCGCTCTTCATATCTAAGTGTCGTGAGTACGGTTGTCGAAAGGTTGGACGCTACTGGCATTGTTCTTGCACTAGCGAAACATACACAACAAGTAAGCTTCTGCTCCTCAAGCACTACCAACCAAAACAAAGAACTGCCAACATGTGACCAATCGTACCTGGTGACTTCTTCCAGCAGGACCAATGGTGGCACCTTCTGCCAAGACACCCCTGGTGCGACATTCATGTGAAGGGGGAGACACATCGATGGGTAGGGCACAATTCCTCAGCAAAATCGTCATCGCGCGTCGTGGCCATGAGGGAGACAAAACCGAGTCTATGGAGTTGCGAACCAATGACGCTGACACTTCATTTGGTGACGACAGCTGACGCGACAATGAGCAGCATCGAGTGGTCGACGGCAGGAAACACTCGCTTGCCATCAGAGCAATGGCAGCGACTGCATGAGGGCTGCGACGGGTACCCTCACCACCGAAGACGATACGGCCCTCGACACCGATAACGCCAATGATCTCCATTCCAATGGAGACACGCACAAATAGGTCCTTGATCGACTCGTCACATCGTGCCATGGCGACCGTGGTGCCTGACACGTGGGAACCACCAACAGGTGAGCACACGAGCGTCACGTCAGTTTCGGGGCCAATCTTGTGCGCTTCCGAAAGTTGGTTTGCTGCTCACTCTTGAACTTGTCGTTAACGTGCTTGCGGTTCGACAGGAGCAACTTTTTCGCGAGTTCGCTAGCGTCACATTTGAGCAAGTGCCGAGCAACCGGAAGTCGTCAGTATCCACGGTCTGTTCGATCGCGATGATGCATGCTGGACACTTGAAGCTGTTGCCACGTATTCGAGTACGAAGACCGCGAGGCAGTCGCCAGCAGTCCGACACGCGTAGCTCTCGCACATCTCGGTGTCTTCGGTGATCGAAGTGGCTCGAAGTGGCTTGGCATATGACGCTGCACCTCCCCGGATATCCACTAACGCACATCGCGTTCCCGGCACACGATCACCACCACCTTGCTGGACGGAATCGTCATTCCCCCCATCCACTCGTGCTCTGCAAACGCTCGATCGGCCAATTCGTCTTGCTTCAAAACGCACAAGCATCGGTGTCTGCGTAGCGCATCCACGTCAGCGTTTCGTACACGAGCACGGTGTCGGTCTTGGTGGACAGAGCTACACAAACCGTTGTCCACCCTCGGACCTGGACCTCGTAATGGCGCGACATCATCTCGAGCTCGGCGAGATTGTAAGTGAACGGGTCTGCGAACACTCCACTCGTTAACGTCGTGCACGTGATCGAGCGTAACCACGCACTGCCTTGGACTGGGCGCTCGCATAGCCGCCTGAGCGTGTCGCCTCCGGCGATTATCATACTGAACTGTACACATCACGTTCCGGATACCGACTCCGCTCGCACATCCTTTCTTCATCTCTGAGCGTGACGAGCACGGTGGCCGACAGTTTTGGTGCCGCTCGCATCGTCTTCATACTAGCGAAAACACACACAGCAAGTGAGCTCAAGTCCCTCGAGCACCACCCAGCAAAAACATGACGAATCGTGCCTGGTCGTGTCTTCCAACATGAGCACTCGATCATACAACAGCAGCACCACATAGATGGGTAGGCTGCAAGTTCTTCAGCAGACTCGTGATCACGCGCCGTGGCCATGATGGCGAACCAACCGAGTCTTTGGAGTTGCGAACCAATGACGGTGCCGCTCAACTTGATAACAGAAGCTGACGTGACAACGAGCGGCATCGAGTACAAAGTACTTGCTCGCTAGCAAAGCAACGACAACGGCTGCATGAGAGCTGCGAAGGGTGACCACACCACCGAAGATGATACGGCCATCGACACAGACAACGCCAAACCATCTCCATTGCAATGGAGGCACGCACAAATGGGTTACTTGGTCCACTCGTCACACCATGCCACGGCGACCGAGGTGCCTGAGACGTGGGGAATCACCAGCAGGTGAGCATACGAGCGTCACGTCAGTTTCGGGGCCAATCTTGTGCACTTCCGAAAGTTGGTTTGCCGCTCACTTTTGATTTCGTCGTAAACACGCTTGTGGTTTGACGGGAGCACCTTCATGGGGAGATCGCCAGCATCACATTTGAGCAACTGCCGAGTAACCGGAAGTCGTCAGTATCAATGGTCTGTTGGATCGCGATGGTGCACGCTGGCCAACTCTAGCCGACGCCACGTATTCGAGCACGAAGACCGCAATGCAGTCACAAGCAGTCGGACACGCGCAGTTCTCTCACATATTGGCGTCTTCGGCGGCGTGGCATATGACGCTGCACCTCCCCAGACATTCACTCACGCACATCGCGTTCCCGTCACCTCCTTGCTGAACGGAATCGTCCTTCTCCCCACCCACTCGTGCTCTTCAAACGCTCGATCGGACAACTCGTCTTGCTTCAAAACGCACAAACATCGGCGTGTGCATAGCGCATCCACGTCAACGTTTCACACACGAGCACGGTGCCGGTCTTGGTGGACAGAGCTACACAAACCGTTGTCCACCCTCGGACCTGGACCTCGTAATGGCGCGGCGTCATCTCGAGCTCGGCGAGATTGTAACTGAACGGGTCCGTCTGTGTAGCGCGGTGCAGGCGATCGACCGTACTCACGCACACTGCCTTGGACTGCGCGCTCACATACAGTAGTCGCCTGAGCGTGTCGCCACCGGCGATTATCATACTGAACTGTACACACCACGTTCCGAATACTGACTCCACTCTCGCATATCCGTTCTTCATCTCTGAGCGTGGTGAGCACGGTCGCCGACAGCTTTGGTGCCGCTGGCGTCGTCCTCATACTAGCGAAAACGCACAAAGCAAGTGAGCTGAAGTCCCTCAAGCAGACGGAGGTTCGCTGTTCGCGGTGCCTTTACCTGCGGCCATGGCCGTGCGATCGCATCCTTCATCTCGCGCATGTGAACCGCCGCCGCCGCCGCACGTGCAGAATCGCCATCCCGTCTGCTTCTCGTGTTGGGGTAATAACAGTAAGCTGCTGCTCCGGAATCACCGGGTCGAGAATACTTGGATTCGTACTCGAAGCAGTGTTCACACTCACCAGAGTCGTGTGGTGCTTGCTGAGGTGATTGCGACGGTGGTGCCACTCACAACGATTGAGTGGCTAACCAAACTGATTCGCGCACATCGCCTTCCGGCTACACGACCACCACTATCTTGCTGGCAAAGAAGTGTTGCCCTCCCCTCCACTGCTGCTCACCACACGTTCGATCGGTCAACGATCGGCCAACTCGTCTTGCACGTAACGGTCGACAGCGCAAACATCGATATGTGCGTAGTGCATACAGCTCCGAGTATCGCATAGTACGAGCACGGTGTCGGTCTTCGTGGCCGTCCCTTGTCCTCCGTGGGGATTTGAAATGATGCGGGATCATCTTGAGCTTGGCGAGATTGCAGATACGCGATAGCTACATTGAGCCATGCCCAGCGGATGGCTAAGAAAGCACACACACAACAAGTGAGCTGTCGCTCCTCAAGCACCACCAAGCAGTGTGACGAATCGTACCTGGCGATTTCTTCCATCAGGACCACTGGTCAACACCCTTGGCGCGACTTTTATATAGCGAGGGTGCCACATCGATGGGTACGCCACGAGTTCTTCAGCAGACTCGTGATCACGCGTCGTGGCCATTAGTGAGACCAAACCGAGTCTATGGAGCTGCGAACCAATGACGCTAACACTTCATTTGGTGACGAAAGCTGATGCGATGGCGAGCGGCATCGAGTCGTCGAAGACAGACACTCGCTTGCCAACAAAGCAACGACGATGGCTACGGGGCGCCGTTTTCGGATTTTCGGCCGCCACACCACGGAAGATGATACAGCCCGAATGACTTTCGTTCGTTGTTTGGGACTCAGCCTTGACGTAGCGATGATTGGCCATGGTCAGGACAATGGTGAACTGCGCATGCTCACAAAGATCTGGCGCTTGAGCCACGACGGCGTACCGAATATGATCGAGCCATTGAGTGAGACGACAGCCGTGGATATATGCGCAAACAAGCTGGATGATCGCGGTAGACTGCTGCCCCTTCGTGGGTGAGCCGGTTACTGCCGCTGCCAGATATGGCCGTGCCCGATTGGATGCGTACATATTGTGAGAACTTCGCGCAGCAGCCTTCCGAGCTCGCGAAGCTGGACTCATCCAGGAATAGCGGCGCGCTTCTCTCCACAAACATGGACGCCAAGGTGGGAAGATCCGCACACATGGTGTACGTGGCTTCCTCCCACAACAAACTGGGTCTTCAGACTCGCACAACGACGACGCCGTGCTGCGGCGAGAAACGGCGGGTATGGACGCCTCTGACACACACGTTAGTCGGCAGCGGCGCTCGCCACTGTTGTGCCACACCCTCACCGTCGCACGTGTTGGTCTCTTCGTCCCGATTGCTTCCGCTTGGCGGACGGCCCGGCTCCGGAAATCCCACGACTCCGGGATGAGGTTGCATGGTGCTTGAGCATAGTGGTTGCAGCGTCGGCGCATGAGCTTGACTTTGCTGAGCGGATCTGCCCGCCACCTACTTCGTCACATGGTCGCCGTGGGGTTGTAAAAAGAGAACTGATGCTCCACTCGCCTGCTCTCGACGCGTTGAAACGTTCCGACGCAGAAAATGACGGCGACACAAAGAGTGGACTGAGACCTTCATGCCGCGCAGCACGAATATCGGGTCGGTTTCGTCGTTTCCTGGTGTTGGCTCGCGACAGGAAACTACGAACCTCTGGTACAAACGCGCGCAGTTCGATGGTGACATTCGTCCTCGGGGAAAACCATGGCGTTGCAGCAGGCGCGATGCTCTCCAGAGGAAGGAACATGTCGTCTACTCTCTTAGTTCGTGAGCAGCTTGACTGTGAAGATTCACGCGATCTTCGTTAGGTTTCTTGGTGGAATTGCTCGAGCACCTTGGACGAGAGTGGGCGGCGCCGTCCAAATCGATCATTTCGTAATGGGTCCGTTGAAGCCGTACACGTAGACACCATCGATCGCCGACTAGTTTCAATCCTTGCAGTGCATGGAGGAGCTGTCGCTCCACTTGATGGACACGTACACCGACTCACGACGAGATGAGAGGCGCGTCCGAGCCTGCACGTACTGAGGAATGAGCGCGCGCGTCTTGGGCAGCAATGATATTCCATTATGTGTCGTCGACTTTTCGGCCGTTCTTCGCGTGCGATGCCGTCCATCCCGCGCAAAGAGCCATGAAGCTCCAGGCGTCGGCGGACCAATCGACCGGGAAATGCTCATAGAGGACGAGAGAAGTTGCCGCCGGATCCATTTTCGATCGCCTCATTCTGGAATGGGCGCGAAGAATCCGAATCGTTAGCGAACTGAGATTGGCCAAAATACGCTCTCTCTGTAAAGAACCTCAGGGCGAATTTTGACCAATAGATGAATGATTACGCACGCAATAATGCGATGTGACGACGATGAGGTCCGTCACGCACAGATCTCACCGTGTATCGTATCAGATCCTGAACCGAACGGAAATGGGCACGAAGCAGCGTCGCGCGGCGGTCGCCACGACCGCGCCCCGACGCAAGCAAGCCGCCAAGACCGACGCCGACGCCAGCGCTGTTGCGCGCCCGAATGTGCATGTGCGCGACAAGCGGCGTGTCGCCCCCACGGACTCCTCGTCTTCCCCATCAGTGTGGCAAACGCTCGTGGAATCCTGGCTTCCGACGCTCATAATCACGGGCGTCGCGTATGCCGCTGTGGCCTACGGGTTCACGACGGCACCGGAGTATATCCGCTCCAAGTCGCTCATGCTCGTGTTCCGGCGTGCGTTCATCGCGCTCGTGTGCCTCACGAACCGCAGCCAACTGCAGCACATCTACCACCCGCCGACCAAGCCCACAACGCTCAAACTGCTCGCGTATGCCCAGTGCAAGTCGCTGGCGGTCGTCATTCTCGCCAATTGCGCCGGTACGACTGTGATCCAGCCTCTGTTCAACCAGCCGCCGGCGTATGCCAAGACCATCGAGCTCGTCGTGCCCATCTACGTGCTCGTCGAGATCGCGGTCGGCCTTCTAAAGGTGCCGCCGGTCATGATCCAGCTCATTGGGGGTTTCCTCGTGAGCTGGCTCAAGGCCGCGACCACATCGACGCTCGTGCTCAAGTGGCAGGAAGACGACGGCGCCCACCCCGTGGCTTTTGTGCTGATTTGCACGTGCAACCTCTTTGCGAGCGGGCTCGTGCTTCGCTATGTGTCGCACTTCCACGCGTCGCGCCGCATCTTGTCGATATCACTGCCGCTGGTCTGGTCGCTTGTGCAAATGCTCGCGATCGGCGGGTTTGTGGGGCTGTTGGCGTTTGTGGCCAACCACTTTTCCACGCAAGCTGAACGCCAGCTCGAAGCCACGATGCTCTACTTTGCCGTGGCCTGGTACGCGCTGGACAAGTACTGGAAGGCGCCACTGCGGACAGCGCTCGTGTACGCACTTACCAGTGCGCCGACGAAGACCAAGGCCGAGTGAACCAAGGCACCCGCAAGGGACGACGACGAGAGGGGACAGCATTTGGCCGTTGGAAGCCAAGCGCCGCCGCCCCATGACAGAGAACACAGGGATGAGCATTGCCAACTACTACAGTGCAGAACTAGAGAGTTTTGTAAATCCGCCAGGAGACCAGTTTAAATAATGGGAGTTCGATGACACTTCACGTAGCCACGTCAGACTACTACTATTCGCAGTCTTCGTCCCTCACAGCAATGCCGATGGGCCGCTCCGCAGCGTTTAACCCGCACCTGTTGTAGACAAGACGATCGTCTCGTGGCTCTGCACTTAGGCAAGAAGCATTCAAAATGGGCGTTTATAGTTGCTATCATTACTGGTCTTAACACTGGAAGAAGCCGTTCTTACAGAAGCAATACATGCGTCTGGGGTTCATGAATCTCTTGTAGAATAGTACTTCCTCAAACGCGGTGGCGCTGTCTAAAAGTCGCCCGCAAACACGTCACCGCCACCGCCACCACCACCGCCAAAGTCACCACCGCCACCGTAACCGCCGTGGTTACCGGCGTCGGCAATCATATCGCCAACAATCATGCCGCCAAGGAAGCCACCGGCCGCACCCGCGACCACGGCACCGGCGCCCATGCCACCACCACCGCCGTACCCGCCGTGGCCGTAACCAGGCTGACCGTAACCAGGCTGACCGTACCCTGGCTGGCCGTAACCGGGCTGGCCGTACCCTGGCTGACCGTAGCCTGGCTGTGGGTAGCCCTGCGCGTAGCCGCCGGCCGGGTAAGCCGCAGTCTCGACGTAAGTCGTACCTTGGTCCTTCTCGCGCTTCTTCTTCATGGCGTAGTAAATGCCGCCGCCGATGAGTGCGCCGACGAGAAGCGCGCCGAGGCCCGCCCAAATGTACCACGTGTTGGTTTTCTTGGTCGTTGTGGTCGTCTTGGTCGCCGGCTTCTTGCAGAGACACTGGTAGTTGGACGTGCCGGCGTAGCATTGTCCCACGGGGCAGCAGCACGCCATGCGCTGGTTTGCCGCGTTCAGCCACGCACCGCAAAACTGGCCGGGGCCCAATTCGTAGGCCTGCGCGCAGTTGCCCTGGTCACGGCAGATCTCGCACTGGGACGGCGTCGCGCCCGTCGTTGGAGCGGTAGTGTTGGTCGTGGTCGTGTTGGTCTGCGCCGACACGGCGAGCAGCAGCGTCGCGGCGAGCAGCGCCAAAAGCGTGAGCGAGCGTCGGCCCGCCATATTAATAGAAATCCTTCTGCTTGGGTGAGCTTGGTGGAGAAGAATCGAGAATGGAGAAGCCCTGTTTGATGGAAAGTTGTTGGATGCCCAACAAGATTTGTGGGCGTTCTTGGGTTGCAGGTGCGGGTTAATCACGTAACCTAGACCCGTTGAGTCAAACATACAAACGTCAAGTCATGTAGTAACCAGATGGCACTGACTATCGACGTTCAGTCCACCCTTGTTGAAGAGGACGAGACTGCATAAACGTATAAACACGTCATTACAAGAAATCAAATTCCACGTTTCATATCATGGTGGCCGATAATACACCTCGTTAATATAATATATCATTTTATGGGATAATGTGTTCAGTCTCGGACTGGCTGGGGTTGGGGTCGTGAACCCACCGCTTTGAAGCGAGTCTCACGCTTTGGGGATGGGGCCGACTGAATACAACCCATCGGTCGAATGACTCATTCGACCAAGTCATACAGTATGTAGCACCTCTAAGCTCCAACCTAGACCATTCATCTTGACAATAATTGCTGTTTTAAAAAAAACAGCAATTATAGTCAAGTGCTCACAATTTGATTTTTAGAGTATGCTATATAAGAGGTAAACAGAAGTGACCCGGTGCTAAGAGGCGCTACAAACTGTACAACCATGCCATTCGACTCCCAGATACATGGTGGAATGAGAACTGCTGCCAAGCACAAACGTCATAATCTCACAAGCGTCATCATCTTGGATGAGAACAATAGGTCCGAGTCCGCCCGCTTGCGTGATGCTCCAGCTCCTGTGAGGTCTCGTTCTAGGACGTGGCCCGGTGAGGCTCGCCATGCTCCACCTCTCCGGGAGAGGTCTCGTTCTAGGCCGTAACTGTGGCCGGGTGAGGGGGGCAGCGTTTATCGTATCGTTGGAATTCAAATCGTCCAGTGCATTGGTGGTCCTCTGGGGTGCGTCGGTCGTTCATCGTCTGGTTGGCGAGGAAGTCTGCCATGTTCTTCCCTTGTCCTGATGGTGTGTCTGAGTTCGAAGGATGGAGACCTACGGAGCTCACGTTGTGTACGCCGTACTGTAGTGCGGAGTTCTGCGTTATCGCCGCGATTTGGCCATTCCCGATGGTCGTGACATGGACAGTGTGGTTGCTGGATCTGCAGTTGATCTCCTCCACCCCACGGCGGAGAGCCTCGTGTTCGGCTTCGCTGTTCGTACCGATTACGCAGGGCCTGCACAGGATGTGCAACGCATCGGCACCACATTGTTTTCTCCGGTCTGGACGTTGAATGGCTTGACGTCTCTCTGGATGGCTCTCAGTTCCGCTCTAATACACACACTGTGCATTGCAGAGGCGTCCCTGAGTTTCTCTAGTTGGAGTCCCAGCTGACCGGTTCCAGCGAGTTGGACGCAGCTCGTGCAGCGAGCTGATAAAAAAATCCGACTCTGACGGAGCTGAACAGCTCCGTCAGAGTCGGATTTTTCTATAGCTGCGCTGAAGCCAAACTGTCTCTGTTGCTTCTCTCACTTCAACATCCTTGGTAGGACAGTCTGTAACCGAGTGGTTACAAGATGGGCCACACGATAACGGTACTGTAGCGCGTTATAAAGTTGATGAAGCCTATAGGTGAGCCCACAATGCGATTTGGGCTGGCGTGTGGGCCATTACTTGTCGACCTCTGCGGTTCAGTCCGCCCGACGGACTCAGCCCTGATCTATTAAGTGAGATCCATGGAGCCGCGTGGGGTCTGTGGGCAGCTTCTGAGAAGCTGCTTCTGGGCACGGCCCACAAGCTGTGGCTGTTGCGTGACCAGGCCAACCAGCTGGGTGCTTTGCGTCAGGCAAGCGCCAACCGATCCGATCATCGGATCCTGGTGCCCAGTCATAAGCTTCAATATGGAAATACACTGTAATATTCTTACGATCGGGCGACGCCGATGAAGAATATCAGTCCGATTTGGATCGCCTACTGTATTAAGATGCTACTGTACGACATCCGATCACGACGGCACGGAACGTCCAAGGCGATCTCGTCGGACGCAACTTTGGCGCGTGCTCGGGTCATCCACGTAACGTTGGTGGGTCGTGGTGTTGCAAGACCATCTATTTCTCTGCACATTCCACCTCCACCACGCCGCTCCCTTTGGTGTTGTGGGCCATTATGCTGTGACAGTGAACTGGCGACTGAGGTGGACAAGCCAGTTCTTACTCACACCTACGCCCGTAAAGGTCGTTGTTGATTCTTGTAGCCACTTGGCCGATGAGTCGCCGAAATTATCCACTCCGACTACTGGGCAAATTCCCAGACTGGCCGCTTCGTTCCTGTACAGGCGTTATCAATGGTTAGCATCCACTCCCGGATATTATTCAATCTTTTCTGTGGTCTGGTTGGCTTTTGCTGGTCTGCAGTTCAGCCTCTCCAGGCTGAAGAGGCTGTGCTGTGCCATCAGCCAGCGCAACACACGAAACTGGAAGTGGCGCGTCTCGCTCTCCACCCATGCATTGTCCACCACTATGGGTGCCACAGAATGACGTTAAGAAAGTGGGACTGGGTATTGGGCTTTCCGCTCCGCGGTGGTCGCTCCTTTTTCGAGTCGGATACCAGATGGCCCAGCCCTTGTGACTTCCCGTATCTTCTCCAGCACGAGCAAAATCACACGTCACAAAGTATGTGGATTTGTTCGTAGTGGCTGGTCCGAGCGGAGAAGCACGGAAAGGAGGGGAGGGCGCGACACATGCGCGTAGAGGAGCGGAGCGGAGCGCGCTGCATCCACATCCACTGTGCAGCTCCTCCGTCTCTTGTCTCGGCTGGCTTATCTCTGCATCAAGCGGAACGACACGGTCGTCCCCTCCCCTCCCCTCGTTCCGCATTGCGCGCTGCTCCTCACCTCTCACTCTGCAATCTGCCGCCTTCCTCCCAAGTCACCAACTAAGAGAAGCGCCGCACACAGCACCAGATCAATATGCGTTTCTGCTGGTTGCTTCTTACTGTCGCCGCGGCTTCGTCCGCGTCGGCTTCGCAGGCCGTTGGCTTTGGCGACCGCCCGTGGGAACAGAACGCCGGCATCCCGACCAACAGCAACGGCCCGAGCGACCCAAGCGACTCGACGGGCATGAACAACCCATACCAGCAGGTGCCCATGCGAACGACGCCGGCGCCGACCACGGTCACGCCAGCTCCGACCACGGTCACGCCGGCCCCGACCACGGTCACGCCTGCGCCGACCACGGTCACGCCAGCTCCGACCACGGTCACGCCGGCCCCGACCACGGTCACGCCTGCGCCGACCACGGTCACGCCCGCTCCGACCACCGTCACGCCGGCCCCGACCACGGTGACGCCGGTACCAACCACGCCATCCACAACGGCTCCGACGCCGACCACCGGTGCGCCCAGCCCGGTGCCCACGCCGACGTCGCCCACCTCGGGTGGCAACGTGCCTCCGGTGACGACGCCTGCGCCTACCCCAACCACGGTTAAGCCTACTACCCCTGCTCCGTCCACGTGTGCACCGACTCCGGTGCCTACGCCGTCGGCGCCGTCAGGTGGTAACACGCCTGCGCCTTCGACCCCTGGCAAGCCGGGCAAGCCTACGCCTGCGCCTACGCCGACCACGGGCTCGCCGACGACTGGTGTGCCACCGCCTGCTCCCACGACCCCTGGCAAGCCGGGGAAGCCGACGCCTGCTCCTGTCCCAACGCCGACGTCGCCCACCTCGGGTGGCAACGTGCCTCCGG
>JAADXL010000891.1:0-14984 GCA_023337755.1 Pythium aristosporum
CCCCCCCCCCCCCCCCCCCCCCCCCCCCCCCCCCCCCCCCCCCCCCCCCCCCCCCCCCCCCCCCCCCCCCCCCCCCCCCCCCGCCGCTTTTTCCGACCAGTTCGTGAGGGTTCCCACTGCGGTGCACGGGATTTGCGGGTCAAGTCATTCTACAGCGTACAGTGTAGCAGTTCCTAGCCACGTCGCCCGCGTCGTCTTCTCCTTCGGCTCGGTCAGATCGGCCTCCCTGTCAAAGTCGGTTGGTCCATCCAGTTGCTCACCCAGTTCGGTGCTTGTCCCGGCTTGCAGCAGCTCCCCGTCAACTCGCCGCTCCACCGTCAAAAGCACCCCAGCGAAAAGAAGCCGTCATCTGACGAGCTCCGTGTGCCCCACCCCCGCTGGAGTGTCGCCAGTGACTGTTGTGCAACCTGGCGGAGTGAGTCTGTTGACAAAAAGACTGCCTACATATCCAGCTAGAGGGAAAAGGAAGGCGGTCTCCCTCGCGCCCCATCCACGCGATAGAAAAAGGGGGTGTCAGACTCCTTCCGACGAAATCCGCATCCGAATCTCACTTCATTCGGGGCCAGCCAAGTTCATCATCCAACATCCAGTAACGCTTGACGTTTGAGGGCTTCCTTCCGACCTTGTACGGGAGTGGGAGCTCCGTCTCCCCACTTCTGTCCCGGCGTCCCCTCCCCCCCCCCTCTAGGCTCCCTGAACCAAATCTTCTGTACGTTACGCCACCAGGGACTTTTGCTCTCGACGCTTACTTGTCTTCGTTGAGGAAAGTCCACCTCTGAGCCCGACGCACAGCCGCTCACACCACCTGGTGAGACCAACCGGGACCGGAGGGTGTCGGATCGATCCACTCCTCTTTGCGACGTGAGCATCCATCTTTCCTCCCCCAAGACGACGCGACACGCGGCAGTCACACTCACAGTTTCCCCTGGTCGTTGTCTCCACGCCACGAAGGATCCGCGAAATTGCTTTCAGCGCGCGGCACCTGCTCAAGCCGTCGAAAGTGCTGGCCACAACAGGCGACCCTCGCTCGCACACCGCACGCACGCCCGCGCGTGAACCGTCGCGAGTGTGGTGCTATCCGTGAAGAAGCTCTCTCTCGACCGTGGCGAAGAGACCGTTTCCCCATCATCGCACCATCCATCACAATCCACAAAGAAGCCAAGCAATGCACCCGCGAGACCACCCGTACGATCACCGGCGCGAGCGCGCCGTCCAGAAGCAGCACGGCGACGCGAGAGACTCGTGGGCGCCGGCCGGAGCGTGGAAAGAGTGGGCACACTCAGATCAGCACCACGCGCTGCTGCCACTTCCGGTCAGCTCATCTACTTCGATCCCGTCGATCCCGTCCATCCACTACGATCGACGGCGAGCCGAGTTGTTCCCGAGCGAGCACAAGATGCCGCCTTTGCAAAGCCAGAGCCCTGCATTCTTCCACAATCAGCGACGACCAGAGTATGCGGCCACTCCCGTTCTCCAAGGCAACTACCAATACCAGGAGCACCGACACCAGCCCCATTATCAGCACCACATAGACAGCCACTACTACCGCGACGAGTCCCGTCCGATTCCACCGCGGTACCCAACGGCCAACAGCGCCAGCGTCAACCTGGAGCAGCCGACGCGATCCCCCGCGCGCGGGGGGAAGGGATCGCTGGCGTTTATCCTGGACGGCCACCACGGCACTGATGCGCAGACCGAGACCGAGCAGTCGCTGTCGCATTTGCATCTCCACGACGCGTCGTCCCGAGACGACAACGAAGGCGACTCGAGCGACACAAGTTTAGGTGCGTCTGCATTGCCATGGCATGCGCCCGATACAAACTAACGAATTCGTGCTTTCCCTCCCCGCCCATAGAGCGATACACCGCCGCGTCGCTATCGGGCAGCGAGCGACGCAGCCCTCCCGCTGAGCCTGACACTAGCAGTGGCCGCAAGGGCAATATCAAAAAGTCGCGCATCTGCAAAGTCGACAACTGCACGCGCTACGTCGTCAACAAGGGCCTCTGTATAGGCCACGGAGTGCGTGGCTGTGTACTGGATAGCAAAGTTGCTCCATCCATGCTGACTGGATGTGTTCTTTTCTACTTTCTTGTTCTTGTCTACAGGGCGGCAAACGATGTGCGATTGCTGGGTGCACTAGTAGCGCCAAAAATATGGGCGTCTGCTGGAAGCACGGTACGATATTCCACTTCCTTTGGGCAGCCGCGTGGCCAAGCCTCACCCTCTTTATTATGACTGCGGTTGGCCCACAGGCGGCTCGACCAAGTGTACAGTCGAGAATTGCGAGAACCGCGCCAAGTCGCGCGGCGTTTGCTGGTCGCACGGTGGTGGTGAGTTGGCGCCACTTGCATGATGACTGTTGCAAGCACTCACATTCTCTGTTTGTGATCAGGTCGTAAATGCAAAGAAGATGGCTGCACCAAGACCGCCGTCTCGAATGGCTTGTGCTGGGCGCACGGAGGCGGTACGTCTCTGCACATCTATGTTGTCTTCCATGGAGAAAAACTCATCCTGTGGTTCCTCTCTTTCTCATTATGCAGGGAAGCGTTGCGTCGTCGACGGCTGCAAGAAGCCAGCGTACGAGCGCAATGGCAATCTGTGCACGCTGCATAAAGGAGGCGCGTACGCCACGAGCGCATAGACTTGTATAGAAAAAGGCATTGTCAAATCGTACATACAGGACAATGTCCGTAGTTCCAGTGGACGCTCTCTTGGCGCCGCTCGCGTGCTGTGCGCTTGGGCACCCCACCCGGCTTTCGCAAGGAGCTCGCGGTTGATGATGATGATGAACTTTGGGGGCCAATTTGGTTACACGTGTGGTGGCGTCCAGATGAGTGCGCGGCGTCTGGTCGACCGGCTGGAGCACGATCGAGCCGGCCGTGTTTCCTCACATCATGATCAACCGGAGAGTTTCTGACCTCATACACCAACAGGTTCTTGGCATATGTGACACATGACGGAGTCCGACCAGACGATCGGGATCATCTGGGCGTGGGTCTTGTCGGCATGGCCGACGATGCAGGCAGCGTCTTGACCACGAGGGCCGTTGGCGAGGACCTCGAGCGTGCTGAGCTCATTGATGGTGCCTTGATCAACTCGGATCAGCTCGTCACGGTACTACGGTGCCATGAACCTGTCTCAAGCCCAGCCGCATCGTGTGCATCATATCGGCGACAACTGCGGGGCCCACGACTAGGCGCGTGTCGCTCAAGTTGAAAACCGTGACCTCGACCCGCTCTTTCCGGTGGTCGGAACGTTTGGTCGAGTGCGAGCAACGACGAGACGCCGAGGCTCTCGGCGAGGAAAGTGAGCACGGCCACGGCCGCGCGAATGTCACCCAAGCCATGGTGCCGCCCACGAACGCCGTCCACGCGACGACCTGGCAGCTCGGTTCTGGTCACGGCGGTGTCGACTGGTGGGAGTCACAGAGCAGCCCACACACAGCAGAGGCCTCGAACGCCCGAACGCCATCACGAGCAGAAGGACACCATTCGTGCTGGTGTCCGTGATGGTGGATCCGTACAGTGCTGGAGTCAGCGTGTGGGCAGTCACGACGGTTGTCACATCCGACGTCACGAAGTGGCTGTGGCTGGGAGCTGACTTCACCATGAAGAGCTCCTTCAGATCCCCCCACCGAACTTCAAGGTTGGGACTCGTAAACACGCTAATCTAGTACATCGAACACCTCGCGCTCCATGGGGCTTTCGTGGGGTTGCAACCCAGGGCAGTCAGGCGAGACTGTCTGCCTCGTGGTGGACAGCGAAAGTGTTTTTCTGGACGGAAATTGCTCTCTATGCGTGTCCTTGCTGTTCACTCTCCTACTGTAGAAGCTCATGCAGAAATCTGGTGGCGTCCAGACCAGACCCAGCGTCTCAGTATGGTGGCTGACGGTTCGTACACCGAAGAGACACGAATGGACACAAAAGAGGGTGTCGGACCTTCTCCTTCTGGATGTCGCCATGGGCCAATAGCCACGCCATCAACAAACGACAAAGACCCGGCCCCCAGTCGCCAGTCGCGATGGTACGCGTCCGGATGAAGGACAAAAAAAACTTTTTTTTTTTGGGTTCACTGGATTTATCTCTGGATTGTGGCCATTCCGAACATTCCGAATTGCATTACTAAAATATCGGATATGGGAAAGTGCGGGAGAGAAGGAATCCCCCGGGACCATCATTCCTGACGGCCACTCAATGAGGAGCTCCAAAGTGGGAAGGGTCCCCTGAGTGTGTCCATGGCCGACAACCACGGCGACGTGTCGCTCGCGGATCTATGGGCGTTTGTCGAGACCGCCGCGCAGTCGAGCGGCGCCGACGAGCAGCTCACTGCGCTTCGCCGCGCGGCGCAGGCGCTGCTCGCGCGGCGGCCTCCAGCTACTGATACTACTGCTGAGGCACCACCGCCACCACCACTTCATCCCGAGGCGTTCGATGAGTTTCCCGTCGAGACGGATCAAGTGCTGTACGAGCAGGCGAACGAGCGCGTGACACGGCGCGTGCTCGAGCGCGCCGCGTCCACGACGTCGTCCACGCACGACAGCGTCGACGACAAGAGCGACACGCTGTCCGACTGCACGGCCATGAGCGAGACCTCGAGCGTCTTTGGCCTGCAAAACACGTGGGTCGATTTCGCGCTGCTGTACTCGCTGCCGTTTGTCGCGTCATCCGACAGCGCTCCGGGCAGCAGCTCCGCCAGCAGCAACGCCCGGCTCAAGCCCGTACCGCCCATCAACGTGTCGCTCGAGCAGAGCCAACTGCACAAGCTCTTTGCCGAGAGTCACCGCGCGATCCACACGACGCGCGCGGTTGCGACCGTCGACTCGCTCCGCAAAGTCCTGGACCGCGGCGTGACGGTGCTCCACTTTAGCGGCCACGGCGGCCGCGTCGCCGGCAAGACCAACTGCCTGCTCTTCGAGGACACGCAGCGCACGGGGCTGGCCCACTTTATCGACGCGCCCACGCTGCGCAGCATTCTCCACGGCGGCGTCGCGCCGCCGTCCATGCCGCCGTCGCTCGACAGCACCGAGACCTCGGGGGCCCCGGGCTTTCTCGCTCGCACCGAGTCGTTTGACGAGTCGTCGCTGCCGCCGCCGTCCCTCGCACTACAGGGCGCGAACTCGGCGTCCGCGCGGTCCCTCTCGTCCAATGTGTCCAGCTCTTCTTCCTCGTACAGCCGCATTGGATTGGGCGGCACGCTCAAGCTCGTCTTCGTTTCGTCGTGCCACTCGCGCGACGTCGGCGACGTGTTTATTCAGGCCGGCGTCCACCACGTCGTGTGCGTGGGCAACGGCGACAAGGTCCTGGACGAGGCCTCGTCCATGTTTGCCTATGCGTTCTACCACGCCGTGCTCACGGGCGGCAAGACGATTCTCCAGGCCTTTGACGTGGCACGCGCCCGTGTGCGCGCCGACATGCAGCTCCCTTCCACCGAAGGCGACAAGTTCCTCTTGCTCGAGTCGTCCCACCTCCACGCCGAGTCGTGTCCGCTCTCGACCACCGACGACGAGCTACCGCGCGCGATCGAGGTGCATTCGAACTCGAATGTCTGTACGTGCAACGCCTCGGCTATGCATTTCGTCTTTACCGATATTTCGCAGGGCAAGTGGATCGACGTGAGTCCAGTGAACCGGTTTGCCAAGACACTGCCAGCGATTCCCGAGTCGTTTGTCGGCCGCGAGCAGGAATTGCATATGCTCGCGGGGCTCGTCAACACGCAGCGGTTCGTGACGATGCGCGGGCCGCCGGGCATTGGCAAGAGCACGCTGTCGATCAGACTGGCCCACTTTCTGGCCGAGCGCAATACGTTTCCCGACGGCGTCGCGTTCATTCGTCTGCGCGGTGTGCAGTCGGTCGAAGGCATGGAGACAGCGTTGAAGACGGCGCTGTTTCCCGACGGCGGACGCGACAAGGAGATGCCGCTCCACCAGGTCCTGGGCGACATGAAGGTGCTCTTGATTATGGATAATATGGAAGACCCGATCAACGCAACACCCGCGCCGGTCCGCGAGTTCTTTGTCCACTTGCTGCAAAACACGCCGCATCTCGCCTTGCTTCTTACTGCTCGGCAGGCCATGGGCGGCGGCATCGCCGGCTTTGACGAAAAGGTCGTGTCGCTCAATCGGCTCTCGCACTTCCACGCGGCCGAACTCTTTCTGCGCAAGTCGCCGCGCGCGCTGTTGCTATCGGAGATTGGCGAGATTGATCCGCACCTGTCGAGCAAACTGCGCACGGCGTCAGTCGTGGACGCGCTGACGTCGCACCCGCTCATGGCGTTTCTCGACGGCCACCCGCAGGCCATTTCGCTGTGTGCACCGCTCCTGCAAGACCGGTCGCTGTCGGAACTGACGCGTGCCGTGCTGAGCCGCGGTGTCAGCGAACTTCAGGTCGTCGGACTAGGCGCGAACGATCGCAGCGCGATGAATACGCTCGTCACTTCGCTCGACGTGTCGCTCGAGCAGGTGCGTCAGCACCACGGACAGGACGCGATCCGGTTCTTTGCGTTGCTCGGGCTCCTGCCTGCGGGGGCGATGCCCGCTGACTTCAAGAGCCTCTGGGGGCCCAAGTGGGAGACGCTCGTGGAGACTCTCATGCGGTTTTCGTTGATCCAGCGGAACCGCATCCCCGGTTTCGTGCTCAGTCATACAAGCAGCCGTGGACTGCCCAAGCAGGGCACGTCATCCTCTTCTTCACGCCGCCAGTCGTCGCGGTCCTCCTCGACGTCGTCTCGCCACGGATCCTCAAGTTATGACCAGGCACTGCTGCTGGCGCTCAAGGCGTACGGCGACTTTATCAGCGGCAAGCAGATCTCGTCTTCCGTCAAAGGCGGCACCACCAGCGATGCCTTTGAGGTCGAGTCTCGCACGGCGTCTTCAACCTCGCAAAGCGAACGCAGTTCGCTCAATACGTTTACCCGCAGTGGACGCGCCTCGCGCGTGGTCGACCACGTTGAGAAGATGGACAGCCACGCCGACATCATGGCCGTGTGCGTCTCGTACTCGACGTTCCCGTTCATTACGAGCTACGCGCGCAGCCTGCTCGGTCTCTATGACGACGACGGCACGAAAAACGAGTGGCTCGAGTCGATCTGCGTCGCCGACCGCGATCGGTTTCTCTACAACTGCGCGCGCCACTTCTGGAAAGTGAGCTTTTGGATCTTCCAGCACATTTGCACGCTCGCGGCGCGGTCCACAGCCTCGTACTTGATTCTTGATCTCCACGAATCCAACTTGTGGATGCTCTTGGATCTCCACATTCGCATGATGGAAGAGTGGCGCGCCAGTGACGCCACGAGCGATAGCGACGGCGTCGGCCACGGGGACCATGGAGATTCCGAGACTGCTTCTCTGCGCGAGCGCACCAGCAGCTTTGTGGTCGACGTCGCGTGCTTCTTTGCGCATTCGCTCTTTCTCTCGGGCCGCCACCGTGGCGCGTGGCACGCTGCCAACAAGGCGCTCCACATTGCCAAGCTCCACAAGGATACCATGAGCGAGGCCAACACGCGCAAGCTCATGGGCATTTTGCTCACGACTGAGACCAAGTTTGATGAGGCCAAGGCCCAGTTTGGCATGGCACTTATCCTGTACAAGTCGGTCGGCGACAAGATGGGCCAGGCCGCGTCGCTCAGTGCCATCGGCATGATCCACTCGCGCAAGGGCAACTTGCGGGGGGCCCACAACTGCTTTACCAAGGCACTAACGCTGTACGAGTGGTTCAAACACTCGTTGGGGCAGCTCAACTGCCACCAGCGGCTCGCGAACTTGGAGAAGAAGCTGCGCGACGGTGATGGCCTGCGCGGCAAGAACGGCCAGTCGATGGGCCACAGCCACCACTACGCGGCGACGCGACGGCTGCAGGGTGATCTCAACAGGAAGCGCAATGGCGAGTACATTGTGCGTTGGGTTGGCCACGAGACGAGCTTGCTGTTGGAGCTGCCCACAGCGCCTCAAGAGAAGATCCACGAAGCCCATGCGGCCGTCTTGGCTACTTCGGCGACTCAGACTCTTCCGCCCCTACCCATCGACGACAACGACATCAATTCCAAACCGCCGACGCCGGGCGTCGCCAACACACCAAAAAAGTGCCGCCTGGGACAGATCATTGACCAGCATGAGCAGGCGGCCGAGTCGAACATTCCGGATTGTCGGCTATCCTTTGGTGGTGCAGGTGGCGCGGCGGCAGCGTCCGTACCAACCGTGGCGACGTCGGACGCCCTAGTGGAACGGCTAAAGACGAGCAGCTTTGCACGGAGAAAAGAGTACGACGCTGCGATTCGGCGCACGCTCTCGTCTTCAGGCAGTGACTTGCCTAGCGCCGATGTCGCTCCACCAGCATAGCATTGGAAACTGCGACTCAATCTTTAGAAATACTTAGTTAGTTTTACCACCCACCGTCATCGCTGTTCTCAATCTCATCATCCACGACGCCGTTGCTCGGCGTAATCGGCAGCCCTCCGCCGTGCGGCCCACCCGACTCAGTGGACCATGTAGGGAGACGCTGGTGCATGACGTTCACGAACGGTTGGATCTCGAACGCGTACACATCGCCTCGACACAAGTACGGATACGACGAGCTGCTGCCTCCGGTCATATCCTGCTGTTGGTGTAGCGATTCTTCGCGACTCGAGACCATGCGCCTCGTAGTCTCGAACGTTCGAGGTGCTGTGATGGGCCGAAACGCTGACGGCGCCGGGTGCTTGTTGGTGAGTGCGATCGAGCGCACGACCACGGAGCGGACGATATCGTGCGATAACTTGAACGCCTACGGTGATCATTACGACATAAATGTGAGCGTGGTGACCATAGTGGAGCGTTAGATAGAGATAGATGGAACTCACCGCAGACGAGCTGGTGGTTCGATAGGCCCCGTGCAGCCACACCTCTGACTGGCTCATGAGGCTCAATGCATCGTCCAGATCCTCTATCTCCGTGAAATACTCGGTGCAATTCGAGTGAAGCAACGACAGCACTCGATCCAGCGGCATCACGGACGAGTCGAGGATGCGGTCGAAATCCACCAGTTTGCTCTCCTTGCTTGTACTGGCCGCGCCACGACCATTCGACTGAGTCGCTGATGTATCCAGCTTGATGTTTTTGCTGTGCAGAAGCTTCCCGAGAATGTGGAAGTCGGAGACAAACGGATCGCGACTCAGCTCTTCGCTCTCTCCGTCATCGAGGCTGCAGGCATTCAGACTCGTCAGCGCCGAGTTCTTTTTCGCCTTCGAGTCGCTTCGCTTCTTCGGTGCCGTGGCCTGTCGGTTATGGGCCAGTTGTGCCATGTTCATCGCGTGCCGCATGTCTCCGTCACTACGCTCAACAATCTTGAGAAGTTCTTGTGACGAGACGGAGTAGTTGAGTCTCTGAATCGTGCGACACAGCGCCTTCTTCATGTGAGCTATTCAAGCACAAGAGAGAGATGAGCCCTCCGCGTCTTCTTACGAATGAGTGCATGTCTGCGAGTTACCGTACCTGCTGTCACGGGGTTAAAGTTGATGATCGAGGTGAATGGCGAGCGCACGACCTCCTCGGAGAAGATCTTGGCCAGCTGAGTGACATCCACTTTTTTGTCGCGTACGTCGCTGAAGATACACACGACTGGATACTGTAGATTCGCTGCCGGATTCACGACTTGACGAAACGCCGCCGTGAGCTTCTCGTCCGAGATCGTCGAGTCCTGGCTGCTGCCATGGAGATGCTGTGGCCAACTCTCGAGCAAAATCAATTGACCTTGTGCCGTCGCCTCGCTCGTCCGTTGTGTCTGCGCCGAAGAGCGTTTCCTGTCCGCCGGAAGAACAGTCGCAAGCTGGAGAGCCGAGTAGTTGACCGAGCGGTTAATGAAGTCGATAAAGTCGTCCCACGCTGAGACGTGCGCAACCTGGAACTCGTCTCGCAAGTGTCGTTGGTACTGGAGCTTGCCAGCGGACGCATTATCCTCCCACTCTTTGATTTCGAGTCCCATGGCCGAGGCGAGATGCCGCACAGTTGTCGATTTGCCCGAGCCCGGCGGACCACAAAGGAAAAGCAGTCGCTTTGTATGGTGCTGCCGGTGCGTCACTCGAGACGGCACGCTTTGGTGGAGCCATTCTTGTACTTCCTGGACTTTTTTCTTCTGCACACACAGGTCGTCCATGTGCTGGGCATGGGTCGACTCGGACCACAACGTGCTGGAGGCAGGCGTCGTCTTGGGATGTGGTGTTGGCTTCTCGCGTGTCGCGTGTCGGCCACTGGACTCACCTTCGTCACTGCTATCGATCGTCTCTATGGGTATCGATGCAGTCGGCGTGGCCTTGCGCTTCGGCTTGGACGCTGCAGGGGTCGTCAACCACGCCGACAGCTTGCGCGTTGGCCTCGGCTTGGATCTCGTTGTGAGGCAAATCTCACACACGAGTATCTCAGAGGCGTTCAAATACGTACACCGCGTACATTCCCACTCGTCTGACTGGCTCGCCGAAGGCGGCAGTGCCTCCACTGCGCGTGGATTCCGTGACACGTCGTCGCCGCTGTTCGAGTCGGACTCGGCACGCCGTACCCGCTTCAATCCGCGTCGCTTCGTCGGCACCGAGAGGCTCTGCTTACGATAGACCATTTCCTGGTCGCTGGCGTCGGACTGGCTGTTACTGCTGGGCACAAACTCGTCGGAGCTGGAATCCAGCGAGATGATCTCGCGCGCCAGACCCACTTTTGCGGGTGCCGTCCTGTCGCTCCTGGAATCGTGGGGATTTCCAGACGACGTCAGCAGAACGTCAGTCTATATGCGCATCTAGTGATGTATCTATGGGCGTGTGGGGTCGCGTACCTTTGCCGTAATCGCCGTCGCGTGCGCGACGTCTCGTCCTCCATTTCCCCCGTTTCCCGATGTTGCAGCCGATGTGGTGGCTCGCTCCCAACGCCAACATTCAAAAAGGGTACAGTGTACCTATACTCTGGTACATCGTTCGTCTTCGCCTGATACCGACCCGGCTGATAATCTGATACCATTTCCAGTGATCTGATTCCTCTCGCACTCCTCGAAAACGACAATGGAGACTGCGAATGCGGCGCCGCCCGCGCCCGCGTCTTCCATCCCAGAAGCTCCAGAGCCGACACAAAGCGTTCAGCCATCGACTGCAACGGATAATACAACAGTAACCACTAAGACAGAGCCCACGGCACCAGCGCAAGAGCCCGAAGAGCCATGTTACGTTGTGGACAGTGGCGTGTCGGACGAAGAGCTCGCGCGGTCCGTCAAGAGGTGTGCAGTGGCAACTCCGCCTACAGTGCCGTGCCTTTATGTACTGACGCGGTTGTGATGGGATGTGGTAGCATCAATGATTTCTCGGTCGAGTTGGAGCGCATGCGAACGCGTATGCAGCAGCGGCAGCCAAGGCAGTAATAATCAAGCGACGACCGGCATACTCCAGCACGACTTGTCCGTCATGCCTACGCGATTGGCGAATGAACTGGTTGTCGAACGAGAGGTATCTATTGTGGACTGCTCTATGCTAATCTACCAAATAGGTACTTGAGCCATGGGAGTCCAAATAGTTGGCGTGGTCTGTTGGAGATCTCACGGGATGGATTTCAAAATCGCTTCGATGCGGTCGCGCACCATGACGTGGAGCGTTGGTTTGGTCTTCTCGTAAATCTCGAGCGCGAAGCGTTGGATCGTGTTGTTTGAGCTCGCGACCAGCAAGCGGTAGATCGGGATGAGGAATTTCTGCTTGCCCTGGATGGTCAGAAAGTTGCCCACAAAGCCCATCTTGTGGGCTACGGCGTTCTTGATGAGAACCTGCGACCAGCGGAAGAGGATCTCGGCATTGGCCGAGTGGAAAAAGCCCAGCGCGTCGCCGAGTTCGACGATGACTTCAGCGTGGGCGAACTGGGCTTCGACGCAGAGATCGATGAAGTAGAGCACTTGGTTGACGTGCCACGTCTTGCTTTCCATCGTGAGGTACAGCACATTGGCCTGGATCGGCACGTAGGACGACTGCCAGTAGTACAACAACGACTCACAGGCGTCCATCATGTCCTTGGCGTCCGACAGATCCGGCTCAAAGAGCGGGAACCCAGGCTCGTGGAGCCACGTGGAAAACTTGATGGGCGCCTTGAGATCATCGCCGTCGGCGAGCGTGGGGAAGTAGCGCAGGAAATAGGCCATCATCTCTTCGGCTGGGATGGACTGGAACTTGAAGTGCTGCGTGTAGTCCCGAAGAAACTGGTCAAAGGTCTGTAGACCGGACGAGTGTCAGTCAAGAGCATGAGCCAGTCAGCCGTAGATTGAAGTGCAAGTTAGTAGTACCTCATCCGAGCCGACGAGGCTACGCAAGTAGCAGACAAACACGTAGCCTTTCTCGTACGCACACTGGTTGTAGCAATCCCCTGGATCGATGCCAGTTTCGAGTGGGACCCGCAGTCTCGTAAGTGGATCGTTCACGCCAAGCGACGTGATCTCCTCCTTCAGCAACGCCTCTCCGATTTTGGCATTGAGGCACATGAGCGGCCTTGCGACAGAGAATAGGAACAGTTCATCAGGATAGAACAAGGAGGCGATTGAACCGAACCAAGAGAGAGGTCCTCACCGTCCGTGGGCTTCCTCGGTGATACGCCGTTCAGCGTACATCGTAAAGCCTTCATTGAGGAAGAAATCACTCCACGATGCATTCGTCACGAGGTTGCCGAACCTACACGTTCCACAGTGTCAGTGTGTGGGTGGTAGCCCCTTAGACTATGATGACGGGGTGAGCGTGTGCGTACCATGAATGCGATATTTCATGAGCGACGACTGTCAACATACTCAGTTAGCATCAGAGCTCTCCGTTGGGAAGGTAGTGTATAAGACTCACTGGAGCACAGCGATTGATCCCCTGCGATGATGCACGGCGACACGAACGTCAGCCGCGGGTTTTCCATGCCGCCATAGGGAAATGACGGTGGCATCACGAGCAGATCGTAGCGTTCCCACAGGTATTCGCCAAAGAGCCGTTCCCCAATGGCAAGGTAATTCTCCAAGATGCCCGTAAACTCGGTCTTGCACGCCTCGAGCATACACGGCTCGGTCCACACACTGGAGCGCGGGCCGACATCTGCAGAAACAAGATCTCCGACCGCCATTGCGACGAGGTACACGGGGATCGACTGCTTCATCTCGAACTGGAACGCAGTCTTCTGGACCAACGAGCTGCTGTCGTCCACGCTCCCAGAACCAAGGAGCTCTGCGCTCATCACACAGACGAACTCCGAAGGCACGACGACACCTGCCTCGTAGGTGATGCGTACGGACGGCGAGTCCTGACACGGGAAGAAGCTGCGGTTCAGCACCTCCTGGCCTTGCGTGTACATGAACGCGTGCTGCTTGCCCGCAGTCTGTTCCTTGTCGAGCCAGCACACGGCTGGGCTGTCCTGCTCCGTCTCGTAGCGAATATGCAGCTGGAATGCCTCCACCGCGTCCAGCTCTGCGGGGAGCTCCATGGATAAGATCTCGCCAAACGACGTGAACGGCTTGATCTCCCACTTGGCGACGGGCAGCCGCGCGAGCCCACCCGCAATACTGACGGGGAGATCCTCTTCTTCTTCGTTTTCGTGGGTAGCGACCACGTCAGCATCCACCAGAACAGCCACGTCGTGGATCTGCAAGTGGAACACGTCGAGCTGCACGTGGCGGCCGCTGTACCCATTGAGACGCTTCATGGAGAGCGTCGCCTCGGCCGCAATGCGGCGCGCGACCATGTCCACATCGAGATGCAACTGCAGATGATGCATTCGCACCTCGTGGAGAGCCGCGCACGTCGCTGGGTCCACTGTCGTCACCGTCATGTTCGTCCGTCGCTTCAATCGCTTCCGCTCTGTGCGTGTTGCCACCGAGAATAGGAATGTGATGATGCGGGACAAAGACCTCTTCATCTGACTCAGAGTGTCACTAAGACCTCTGAATAGTGACGTTGAACTGTGGACATGATGCGCATGAAGTGACGCACTCCCGCCGAGAATAAGAAGTGCCTTTTCCTCAATGACAAGGTAGTATTTTTGGTGGGGCACGCATAAATACGGGAGCATTAGCAGGGCAGAACTGGGTGTGATGTGGTTGGTTACTGACGCTCGGTGCTTAGCTGGTGAAGCGCGAGACCGTGGCCGAGACGTGGATGGCGCTCAGTGTCGCGAGCAAAAAGATTGACTTCCAGGAAAAAAAGTGCGGGTAGTGGTACATGAGCGTCCAGAGCCCGTAGAGAAAGAGGCCTGTCGTGAGCAGCATCGTGTTCGCAGGATTGGAAAGACCCTTGAGGATGACTTCTTGCGAAGCCTCCGGGTGGGCGGACGGCGCTGTAGGAACACGTGAGATTCAGTGCCTGGCTGTGGCCTCATAGAGCGAACGACAGAGATGGAACTCACGAGCGTCGTTGATGACGGCGTGGATCACGCCGCCTTCCTCGATGCCAAACTCGCCCATGGTGCGATCTTGAATCAGCAGCATGCCCTGGCAAATATAAAAGTCTCTGTTAGCAAACTGCGCCAACCGCACACACAGCAGACAAAAGGAACGCACCATGTAGATCAGCCGAATCCGCTTGTGGTTAGCGAGTTCCTCCGTGAAGAACTGGTTGAATGGGCACACGTGGGTATTCGTGAGAAACATACCAACGTCTTGTACTTACGAATCGACCCACCTTTTCTGTGAACTCCTGGATTCCTTGTGTAGCTTTGAAATACGCTGGGCGCGTCTGCTCGCCTGAATTATCAGCATACGACAGCACCATCAGCATCCTCACCACCCAGATGACCACCAAAGACCAGTTTCGACACGGTACCAATGCGCAGACGGATACTCAGATACCCTTCCGGAACATCTTCCGTGGCCGAAGACGATTCGTCTTGAGATGCGGCTGCTCTCGAGGTCGCTTCCTGCGTTATTCGATACAAACACCACCGCATCAGCCTACTGGGTGACACAAGCGCTGGGCAAAGTACCTCGCTACTTACGGCAGTGGGAGCGGTGTTCTCCGTCAGCGGGACGGCG